>MJUU01035115.1:73896-84237 GCA_002080025.1 Modiolus philippinarum
CCAAATGGTTTTAAAGAAGAAGATCTTTGAATGTACTCCTATATTAAACTTTGTTTCCCATTGGTAGCCAATTTGCATAAGGTGCAGACTTGAAGGACATCTGTTTTGAAGGGGACCATCTAAGATACATTAATGTGACTAGCCAAGTTGTTTCAGATAAAAAATTCTTTGTATGCTCTTTCCATACAGTCGAGTAATAAATTAAGTTCCCTGCAGATGGCCATGTTGGATGACATTTAGGCATAAAAGTCACAATACATATATATATTATAGTCAGCACCTCAAAAGCATCATAAATGCCAAGTTCCGTTCAAATCCATTCATGTTAATTTCATTTCAGGTTCATTTCATCAACTGCTCACTAAAGGCTTTATTTACAAATATTTTTAATAATAAGCAGTCTATGATGCTGATAATCTACTTCAACATACATGTCAACAGAATTCATAGTGATTCATCCCTAACCTCCCTATGGCATTGGAAAAAAAAGAAAAAAAAAAAAGTGAAAAACGACCAATAAATCATACACAAGCCTTTGGATTTTCTTCAAAATTTCAGAGTATGTAGATCTTGATATGCTGAACATTTTTTTAATTTACACTTCACCTCTATCTGTTACAGTTTTTGAAATAAAAAATAAAAAATGCACTAATTTTGAAAAATTTACGGAAAAAGGGCTATAACTCTCAGATGGGTTTTCCAATTTTCTTCAAAATTGCAGAGCAGATAGATTTCGGCATTCTGAACAATTTTACCCCATGTCAGATTTTTGATATCTGCATCGGTTTTTGAGTTATTGGCTAAAAACTGCAATTTACCCCTAGGTTCTATTTTTAGCACCAGCGGCCATGTTTTTCATCGGATCATAATAAAATGAGGATCGTTTGTACAGGACATGTCATAGATGATTACTATAAAGTTTTAAACCAATCCCTCCAGTAGTTTCAGAGGAGAAGATTTTTGAAAGTGAGCTAACGACGGATGGACAGACGGTCGACGGACGAAAAGTGATGGCAAAAGCTCACCCTGGCATAGCCAGCAGGGTTCTCATTAAGTTTTAGAGTAGGTGGAGGAAACTGAAAAGTAGGCGGCACTGGTTTGAGGGCCAAAAGCCCGAACCGCTGGCCAACGGCCCGCGAGGGGGGGGGAGTCCGAGAGGGGGGTTGCCCCCCTTTCGTGTGTAGGGAATACGGGGGTCCTCCCCCGGAAAATTTTTAAAAATGTACATTGCAGGAGGTGGCATCTGGGGCCTTTCTGGACACATTTTGATCTGGTTTATTTGTTCTCAATATGACATTTTTTTAGAAGTCCATTTTGCAAAAGAAAAAAAAAATTAAATCTTAGGAGTTACACACAACCTATCCATCTAACTTGCTTGATTTTTTTGTATTTTGTGGTAAATAAAGATTTTTTCCAACAAATTGTTCTTAAAAGTGATCATAAAACCCACCTATCTATAGTATGAGGTAGACTCGAATTTCCGCGTCCGACCCGACATTGGTTTGCATACTACATTATCATTTTAGAAGTGATTTTCTTCGGGTTTATTATCCAGATTAAATCTCATCAGAGATGAACTTTATCATGATCGGCAGCAGTCAAATGCCATTATAGGCCCATGCTGTTTAAAAACCGGAAATGCAAACCATTTATTAATACTAGATCGATCGCGATTCCGGAATCGTTAGTGTTGGTGCTCCTTGTAAGAGGAGGATCATACGCAGACAAGACAAGACAAGATCATCACCACGTTTTTAAAAGGAATCGTAATCTAACAAATGTTTGAGTTCTTCACACATTTCCGTCTGAATTAACGTTCTTTATTCACTATGTTTTATAAAACAAACGTTCTGCTACAGTACTGATTTTTCTTTCATGATCATACTGATTTTTAAAAGTGAAGTAGCCGGCGCCATCGTGTCAGTAGACGGCGAAATCGCCGGTCGCCGGCACTCAATGAGAACCCTGAGCCAGGTGAGCTAAAAAGTTTAATCACATCAAATGATGATTGCAATTGGATGCAAACACAGAAGTCACCCAAATGAACCCTTCCAATCATTATCGAGGCATTGTTAAGAAAACAATTTCCAGGACCCCCCCCCCTTTTGGAACATTTATAGCCAACTCATTGTGCTCTGTTTATCAGTGTTATCAGTACTTTGATTACACCAGGGATCATCAATACTGGTTCCCAAAAAGTGGATGAATACACAGAAGAGAAGAAATGAAATAATAGATATTTTTAGTAACAACCCTCATCATTGATATATATAATACATATATAAATACCTGTAAAACGAAAGTGAATAAATGAAGAAAATATGCTGAATGATTTAAAAAATCTTTTTTACAAAAAAAAATGCTATAGAAATCAAGAAACATTTCATCATAAATGAGTTTAATTTCTATATATATATATAAAATAAAACAAAGTATTATTTCATTTTTGGGTGAAATTTTACCGGATAGTCACATGCCAAGGTCAAGGTCACAAGGTCAAATATTCTAGTACCAACTGAAAGGTCTCTCCACAAGGAATACACATGCAAAGTATGAAAGAACTATCACTTACCATTCAAAAGAAACGTTTTTATGCAGTTGTTCACAGGCCAAGGTCAAGGTCACAAGGTCAACTATTCTTGTACCAATTAAAAGGTCTTGCAACAAGGAATGCACATGCAAAATATGAAAGCCATATCACTTACCATTCAAAAGATATACCCAATGTTAAAGTTTATTATTTTTTTCAAAAAGTCCATCACATGTCAAGGTCAAGGTCATGAGGTCCAAAATTTTGGTATCGTTTGAAAGGTCTTGCCACAAGGAATACACATGCAAAATATGAGAGCCCTATCATTTACCATTCAAAAGATATACCCAATGTTAAAGTTTTTTTGTGGACAAACAAACAAACAGACAGACAGACCAAAAACTATATGCCCCCCGAAATTTCGTTTCACGGGGGCATAAAAAGATAATAAAGTATAGCTTTTATTATTTTTGTGACGTTTTTTAAGTCTCCTCTTCTAAAATGCTTATCAATACTATATCTTCAGTAACATAAATCACAGCCATTTTAAATTATCAACTTTTGAAATCTTTTTTTCTCACAAATACATGTCTATGCAATAAAGATATCACCTTAAAAATAATTAATATTCATATATGATAGTATTTAAAGTCTTAAAAGTCTAAAATCTAAAATTTGAAATACTAGTGTATAAAGTTTATTGATGTGTTCATGGTGCCTAAAAATACTTCAAGCAGGTCAAACTTAAATCAACTTGGATTACTTTTTCAATGTGTGTTCAAAAATACTTTTTGGCATTAGAAACACAATCATACAGTGATCTTATAAGCACACAGTTCTTATCCAAATTTGAATACATTAAAAAGCAACCCTTGTCCAGTGAATATGCTTGACATCAATATACCTTCTCATTTTGTCCCATTTTTGATATTCTTTAAGTTCTTCTTTTTCCTCTTCAAGTGTAGCAAGTCTTTCCTCAATATACTTCAACAGATCATTTATCTTTTCTCTTTTACCCTCTGTCATAAAAAAGATAATTGTTTGCAGTAAAATTTAAATTAAACATTCACAAGTTTAGACGTGTTAATGCTGCCAATCTAGTGTTAAATAAATTCTCATGAACAATACACAGTTTACCCCATTCTTCTCTGCACAGCATAAAACCATGTCCTTTTGTTAATTGTTGTATTTAAATACATGGTGCTTCCAAGTTTTTTATTTGCTTTTTTTCAAATTTCAAGTTTAGGGACCATAAGCATGATAAGAGCTTTGTTGTACAGTACATGTTGTGCACATTGTTGACTAGTGTTTGTTGATCATTCTGTTTGTTAAGACTTGTTTATGGTTTCATTATATACACGTAATAACTTTTATCCACTACCTTTTTGTCACCTGTACAAAGGGTAAGAAGTAAATCAAATCCAAACAGGTAATTTTTTAAAAACTACTGTTATTGTTATTAGCCAGCTCGCCTGCCATTTTTACCATTTCAATAACAGATGGAAAACCTGATTAATAAAGAGACATGAAATTGTGAAGATAGGGGGAAAATATGTTTTCAGCACAATTACATGTATGTATCAATTTAAAGTGTATAAAATATTACTGTAGCTAAACCTTATACTAATTCTAACCTGTTTCTCTCAATATAACTTTACTTTCTTCCTTTCTTTCATCATAAACCTTAGTGCCAGCCACTTCACGAAGCAGTTTCAATCTCTGTGAATCTGGAGCTGTTGCCATCTGGTTGATCTATAAAATTCAAGTAAATGTTACAACTTAAAGCAAGAGTCAAAATTTTACTTATCAGACCACATAAATACAAAGTACATACATTTTGTAGTTTGTTATTAAAACTAAACAAGTGTGGATCGTATTGCAAGGAAATACCAAGTCCCCTACTGGTAGAGCAAGGCTTTGTTACACCAGCAGAAAAAGTAAAAAAAGTTTTCCTAGTCAAAGGCCCATAACTCTGTCAAAAATCAGTTGACCGGAACTAAACTCTTTCTTGATCTGTAACTCATTAAAGTAGACTCATATACCAAAAATAAGATCAACAACAGCAGTGGTTCAGGAAAACTAATTTTTTACTAATATTTTCTAAGTCAAAGGCCCATAACTCCTTCAAAAATCAGTGGACTGGAACAAAACTTAACTTGATGTGTAACTCACTAAGGAAGACTCACATGCCAATAATAAGATCAATATATGCAATGGTTAAATAAAAAGTGCAGAATACTGATATTTTGCTAAACTTTTCCAAGTCGAAAGCCCATAACTCTGTCAAAAATCAGTGGACTGGAACCAAACTGAAACTTATTCTGTAAATCATTGAGGTACTAACATACCAAATATTAGATCAATACCTGCAATGGTTCAGAAAAAAAGTGCGGAAAACTGATATTTTACTAAAATTTTCTAAGTCAAAGGCCCATAACTGTCAAAAATCAGTGGATCGGAACCAAACTTAAACTTGTTCTGTAACTCATTGATGTAGACTCACATACCAAATATTAGATCAATATCTGCAATGGTTTAGAAAAAAGTGTGGAAAACTGATATTTTACTAAAATTTTCTAAGTCAAAGGCCCATTACTCTGTCAAAAATCAGTGGACCGGAACCAAACTTTAACTTGTTCTGTAACTCACTGAGGTAGACTCACATACCAAATATTAGATCAATACCTACAATGATTTAGAAAAAAAAGTGCGGAAAACTAATGCAGGACTGACAGACAGACAGACAGACAGAGGGAGTGCAAACCTAAAGTCCCCTTCGGCTATCGCTGGTAGGGACTAAAAAGCAGTCTTAAGTCTATAAGACATTTGAACTCTAGCATGTTAAGTAGCTAGATCTATGAGCTGGTCATTTTTCTTTTAATTCATTTACGTAATGTTCCTTTGGGTTTATATGGATTTGTGCATTTTGTTTTACGACACATTTTGAAATATACATGAATGTGCAGTATACATATATAATGGTAAATGAAACTGACAGCAAGCATAGACTTAATTTCTCAACTAATAAAAAGATATCGTAATTATAATTTCCCTGAAAATATGACTTCAAACTACTACATACACAGGAAGATATACATATGTTTACCTTTCCTTGCTTGACAATATAGTAAGGATTACTTCTAGAAAATCCAGCACTCTCTAGTAAATTCATGATATCCCCTTTTCTGAAAAATTAACAAAGATATATATTAACACTACCCTTAATGTCTAAAAAGTTACATATCAAATCGAAAAGAAAATGTATGATACTATTGAAATATCTATACTGAATATACTGAATATCATCCAAGCTTTAATTAAAACGAATACTTTTAAACATTTATTTACATGTAATTCAGATTTGTACAACATGTAAAAGACAAAGTGTAAGAAGTCTATTGAGCATGCTCAAATATACCCCATACATCCAAACATTGGAGTAAGTAATTGTGATTTATTGAATTATGAATAGGATATCCTCATATCTTATCTTATTGAAGTAAGCCTGCCCACATGGAGCCTGTTCACATGCACGTACACGTACATGTACTTTTAAAGATCACACATTGATTATTAAATGGATAAAGTATGCATAACAAAACCAACCATCCCCCAAAAAAGGGCAATCTGTCGTATAGTTTTAGAGGAGTTGAAAATACTATCGAATTTAGATGAAAATTATTTTTATTCCCTATACCTACAAAAGTATTTTAAAAAATATATCTATGTAAAATCTCATCTGCACATCATGACAAATCCTTCCATATATGACATGCTCAACAACCCTTTTCTATATGAAGGCAATATGTCATGTGGTTACAGAGAAGTTGAGATCACAAGCAGGACTGGTCAACAGTCTGCCCCCTTTGCAACTTCTTTGTATGGGGTGTAATAAGTCATAAGACTTAGAATAAAATAAATTCACCTAGAATTGAATGCAATATTTTGAAGTTTTATTGGAGTGTAAAAGCCTGGACCGTAGCACATTTTGAATGAAACACGCTAGTGCTTCATGTGAAAAATGTGCAACGGTCCACACATTTTACACGACAATAAAACTCAGGGATGATTTTAGCTCTTTTCAAATGGGTCCCCCGTCCAACAAATTGGGAATTTTGCATCGCGACAACTTAAATTGGGAAAAATGAAAATATATCAAATACTGCAACATAAGTTTGTATAAACCAAGAATATGTGTAAGTACATTCAGNAATAGAATGCAAGTGTTCACGCAAGATTACTTAATGAAAATCGTGAATGGTGCATTATTTCTTTGTCTAAATTAATCCACCGTCTTTGTTTACTTTTGTCTTTGTCAAGGATGTTGTTTTACTGACTGATAAAATACAGTGACGGAAATGATCGGAAGTACTCGTAGCCAATCAAATACAGCAATTTCCATACGAAACATATTTATATATAGTGTTTCTTTCATAAAACATTCTCTATTAACAGGTGTTCAGATGTTGTAGTTTATCAACAATACTTACGTGACCATTTTCTTATCCAAAAAGTACTGGTCTTTCTTTGAACCAATAACTCGCCGTAATACCACTTCATCTTTCTCAATCTTGTAAAATAAAGATACAATTACTTTTCTCCCTTATGTTCGCAAGTAGTTGTCAGCATTTATATTAATGTTCATATTCAAGAAGTTCATGTATTTTTATAAGCTCTTTAACAGACCAGTACATATACAGGAGACAAAATGTCAATAAATTGTGTAGAGATGGAACCAAATACATGTGCATAAAACAAGAACATTTGTAACAGAAATAATGACTAAATCCAACTTACTGGAATTCTGTTATCTGAATTATCAAATATAATTTCTACAAATGCCGAGATCACTCGGGGTCCTGTTCCTTCATGTAGCAAAGCTTGTCTTTGTTCTGGTCTCAAGTGACTGAACTCATCAGACAAAACAAACTGTATAGCTGAAAAATAAAACAATTAACACCATTATGAATTAAACAATTATGACCTTACATGTACATGTAGCATGTGTAAATCAAAAGCAAGAAAAACAAACTATGAGTGGAAGTGTTTTGTTTTGTTAGTTGTTTAATTGTATCGAAGGTTTAAACTGCTTTTATGACTTACAATATCCAGATATTATACATGTATGTACATTGCATAAGGCTCTTCTGCCCTTAAAAAAACTTTTTTCTCATCTATAAATTTTTTGTATTGACTCAAAAAAATTGACATACAAAATGTAGCATGGATGTCGCTGTTGGTAAAACTTTTGTAATAGTGGGACTGAAAATTGAGAGTAAAACTTATACACAATCTGTTATACATTATGGACATGAGGGGTATGAAGCTTTTCCAGTATGTTATTACTTAACAGTAAGACTATCCATTCATGCACTACCTGTCTACTTCCTTGCATTTATTATCAAAGGTTAAAATAGTCCATCAGATTTTTGGGAAAAGTGATAAACTTTATAAGCAATATGGCCAAAATATGAATGAGGCAACCAATTCCTAAAAATGTAACAAAATAATCAAGTTTACTTTCTAAGACAATGCCTTGTAACAGCCATTAAAATGGCATAATTTGACTGAGATGTAGTTTAATACAGCTAAGTGTACAAAATGTATCTCTCTTATTTTGATACATGGTTTTTAAAGTTACTTTGTTAATGAATGTTAAATACACCACTGTAAGCTTTCAAAGACCTTTTTTCATACATGTAAGGAATCTTTCAAATACAGATTTCCCATCAAGGTCTGTAAGTTAAATATTGTGTATGTTGACTTTTTATTGTTTATTTTGTGACCATAATAACATACACACTGCAAGTTTGTAATCATCTTCTAAAGGTCTCTGAAGCTATTATGTAAATATTAATGGGTTTCAGAACAATTTCTCAATTTTGAGACAGAACAGTTCCTATGTTTAGCGGTGTGAGATTTCCTTGTCTTACACTAGTGTAAGACAAAAAAATCACGTGCAGTTTACCGGCAAATATCGTGATTTGCATATTAGGGTCTGTAGTCTACATCTCTCCTCAGTAGTGATCATAAGTGTATTTAATCTACGTATTAAAAAAGTGTTATATCATATGAAGTAACATTTCACTGGAAAAAACAAGAAAAATCTGCTTTTTCAAATATGGCGTGCTCGGATGTACATTCCTGTTTTTATGACGTTACAAAAAGGGACATAACTCCTTGTGTAAACAGACGAAAAGGGACGACATTTTTGTGTGGATTTTAGTATATTTTAGGTTGAATACAGTGAGAAATAAAATCAAACACCAGTGGAAAAGCGAGACAAGAGAATCTCAGACACCCTCGGGTAAGATTTCAATCATCTCGGACTCAGCAAGCTTCGTCCGAGACTGGAAATCTTACCCTTGGGTGTCTGAGATTCTCTTGTCTCGCACTTCCCCTGGTGTTAGATTCTTAATATCTTTATCAAGTTATATCCATTCACCCTTTAAGCAACTGAAATAAAAGGACATTTTAGATTTTATCGAATATGAAAGGTTGAAAATAAACTCAACTGGTATGGATTAAATGCATAAAGACTTAAAGAGAAAACTTACCATAGAAAAAGTTACTTTTTCCTGACCCATTTCTTCCAACTATAAATTAAAACAAAGCAATAAACAATATGAATTCATATTTGTGTATTAAATAAATGAACTGCAAATTGATGAAAAATATTTTTCATATCTTGTGAAATAAATTTTGGTCAAATAGATATACATTTTGTATGTCTATAACAAACATACTAATTCGTGAATAAAATAACAGAAAAAATTGTTGAAAAATGAATCAAGTCTATCAAAAAAGTAATTTGGACCAGGATATAATTCATTTCAACTGCACCTATATGTCATGTATGCAGCATTGCGAAAACTGGATCTAAAGGCCAGCGCCAGTAATTTTATTTAGGTAACATGGATTTTTTATAAGTCTGACCTACTGTTCAACTGCATATTTTTCTAAATGACATGTTATAATTAAAGCTGATAAAAAATGACAATATATGATGTCTCAATAATAGATTATCTCATGAACAATCAACATGATCAAATGAGCCCTATTTTAGTATTTAAAGTAAATGAATATAAAACTAAGTAACAATTATTCAAAAATTATAATCTTCCATCTACACCGTGTCCAGTTCAAAAATTTCCTATCTACTTGATAATTGTAAATTAGCAATTTCAAAACAATTCAACCAATTTCTGAAAATTTGTTTGTCATTTGTTTGTTGGAAAAAATAAATTATGAAGGCATTAATATTTTATTAAGACTCTAATCAGTTGGACTATAACCATCTTAGATTAGAAATATTTTAACCTACCAAAAAATAATAGCTGTTGAACCAAATACACAAATGTAAATGTCACAAATAATTAAAACTATGGAAAAATGTCACAAATAATTAAAACTATGGAAAAATGCACATTGAAAAAAATTCACATTAATATGAAACTTCACCAAATTCTGAACACAAGACAATATACATACCGATGACATTATGTTTGGGACTAAATGGGTCTACAACTGTCTGATCTCTGTAACTCCTAAACCCTTGAATGATCACCTGAAAAATATTACAAAATTCCAGTCTTGCATGTATTAAACCTTTAAAATTTACTCCAAAATCATTTTTAAAAATCATCAACCTATTTCACTGTGTAAATTGTAGTGTATTTCAACTTGCCCTCAATCTCTGCAAGCAAGGATTATCCAACTTTTAAATTTTTTTACTGAGCAATAGAATGCATCACAAAACAGTGTATTACTACATGTAGACACTTGTAAGTTACAGTCCCATCATGATCAAT
>MJUU01035115.1:89576-103149 GCA_002080025.1 Modiolus philippinarum
TTTATTACATACTTAGTAGAAATAAAAGCGTTTTTGCATGATCAATATGACCGGAAGTAAACTGTCCATATTTTCACACCCCGGGAAAATAATAGGTTATTTTATGCTCCTCGTGCATCTCAGACAAAATAAATGACTTCCGGTCCATATCGGCCTGGCATTTCTAAATGTTGGAAGTATGTAATAAAAAGTTTAATACATGTGCATTCCATATTGAATCCCTCGACCCACATTGTCCCTCGACTTCGTCTCGGGCCAATATGGGTGTCTCGGGATGATAACCAGGCCAATATGGAAATGCCCATGTATTAATCTGTATTTANACCTTGCATAATTAAATGTTGTAAGGATTAGAAAAATGTTAGAAGAAATGAAATAAATACACCTCGGTATGCATACTTTGAGTCTGACTGTCAAAAAAATCCAAGAAACAAGAGACACAATTCGTGTCACAAAAGTCTCAAGTTTTATATTGGAGGAAATCGGTAGCTCTATGGTAAGCCAAATCAGAAAAATATAAAAGGAACTATAGAGCTATGGTTCTGCGCCTATTCTGCAGTTCTGTGATAGGCATAGTATTCCGGCACATCTTTTCACTCAAATAAACTCAAATAAACCAAAATAAACTTAAATATAGTTTGAATAATACAAAATAATGATAATTATAAACAAAAATAATATAATTTAGNAATATGAAATCATTTCCACTTTTGGAAGAAGAGAAAACTTTGACGAAAAATTTTCATTAGTAGTGGTATATGAAACTAAGTATTAATGTATCGGCAAACAGGAAGTAGTAGCGCCACAAACATGAAAATATCTGACACTGTATAACTCATCATTATGAAGCCTAATGCTAAATATCAAATCATTCCCACCTGTAGAAGCCGAGAAAACTTTGACAGTAAAAGTGTTACGGACGGACGGACGGAATGACGGACGGACGGACGGACGGACACCACCATCACTATATACCCTCCGCTTTTACAAAGCGGGGGTATAATTTTACAAAGCGGGGGTATAATAAATGTTAAATATTTTTTACAAAAATAACAAATTGACAAATTCAGAAGCAGACTTCTACTTTTACACATGAGCGCAGTTAGGGTATTGCTGCACAGGGCAGTACCAGTCCGATTTGCCGCCCAGTTTACATACAGTATTGTCTTCATAAAAAATCTTACCACTATGCAAAAATGGGATTAATTAAAAGAATAATATTTTGTTTTATTTACAACATTTAATAGTGGTAAGAAAAGTACTGTTTTGGTATCATCTCATTAGTAACCGTATACAAGATACACACACATCGGCTGATGGATTATTTGAACAATTTCAAAACTGTAATAAAATAAATGCACAATAACATTAAAATATGCATTTTTATTGCTCTTAATTTATAAATAGGGATATTTTATATTCATTTTACTTCTGTTTGGGTATGCATACGGATATTTAGGTTTATTTGAGTTTATTTGAGTTTGTTTGAGTTTATTTGAGTAAAAAGACGTGCCCGTGATTTTGTTTCTGAAAAAATAAACCCGGTTGTAAGGGGGAAATTTGAAAAAAACCCACCTTTCCCTGTTCAAAAATGGAAAACACTGGGGTAATTTTTATTCTGTGATAACTGCCTGTGGTGCCAGTAAAAGGTACAGATGGCACATCATGTTTTTTACAAAGTCCACTATAAGCCACGCGAGTTTTCCGTCGCAGAACACTACATGTAGTGGACATCATGATATGTGGTGGATCGTCGTGGACACCGTCGTGGAAATCGTCGTGGGATCGTCGTGGAAAACACCACGATTGCCTAGAGGATTGTCTGGTGGAAATCATCACACACGTACAATACACGTAGCGTATTTGTCTATACATTTTTATAAGTAAATTTGCGGTAATGCAGTTAACATAACGTTCCAGGGATAACACTATTTTGAAGTGCCGGTATTTAGTGAATATAACTTTCAAAATCGGTAGTTTTGTCAAACATATTTATTGACAATTACAATAAACAATTAAAAAATATAAAATTCGGAGATTAATGTTGAACATTTGGTTGAAATCGGATAAGAAATGACTTCACAATATTTTTTTGAAAAAATGTGGTTTTATATGAAATATATAGGAAAAATCGCAGGTGACAAATACTTTTTACTCTTTAAAATTGGAACCGAAGAAAAGTTCATGTCTAACAATTTGAATCTATGCATACGGAAGCATGGAACAAGAAAGACGAAAATCCCGAGTTCTTCATAATCCCGGGTTCATAATACATCGTAAAATTTATTCATTAATCTGTCAATCCACTGTGTGCCAATCACTTTATGTAAATGATTTTCGAACCTTGTTTTAATGGTGCGGGTGAATTACAATATACGGATGGTCCTCCAAGCAATTCCAATCTACGCATACACTGCAGAATGTTGCAAAGTTTATTTTAATGAAAAAACGCATTTTAATATTCAGCTGAAATGCATTTTACTTTAGGCTTCACAATCTCGTTAACATATATATCATTATTTCCAAGCATTATTTAATATGGACGGTAGAAATAAGAATCTACAATACAATCTGCAGGTTTATAATCATCTGCCCAAACTGCATGATGTTGATCATTCAAAAATCTAACCTATTCTCCTTCCATTGTTTATGTTAAAACAATATCTCCAAAAATGCCGTAGGCGCGAGTTTGGCAAAATTGTACTTTTTAAATTCAATTGTATGGAATTTTTTTATTCACTTTTCATCAAAAGATCAATTTCAGGCGTGGATTTTAATGAGACACACGAATGTACATCAAAGTTTGCAAACCGAAGTCGCTATGATGAGAGCAAAGTGTGTTTACTTTGCTCTGGAACTTAGGCGATTCGGGCTTCTTTGACATGTAGCCCTGTAAACTAGCGAGTGTACTTTCAACTCTTTTTGTTAGTATTGGAAAGAGCTAATACAGCTGGTTAAGTAATTTCGGGAAGTAAACGAATTTGGCCGAAACAGGATTTCGTAAAACGTACGGGTTATTCATTCACACGACTTATTATTTCAGAATATTGTTTTCAATACGAACATATCTTGACAATACTTGCCGTATACTAGTATAGAGCATTAAAAATGTTGGATGATCCCCTTT
Organism: Modiolus philippinarum; assembly: GCA_002080025.1. Classification (NCBI taxonomy): domain Eukaryota; kingdom Metazoa; phylum Mollusca; class Bivalvia; order Mytilida; family Modiolidae; genus Modiolus; species Modiolus philippinarum. The sequence goes on from MJUU01035115.1 coordinate 92,704, forward strand.
TCGTCAACAGTCCTGTTATCATTAATGTGGATGATCCCCTTTTCGTCAAAACAGTCCTGTTAACATTAAACAGCTTAAACTGTACAAAAATGATTTGTTTTAATCTACCAGCAAAACTATACAAAAATGATTTGTTTTAATCTACCCACAGGGACTTGCTCCCGGTCTAGAAAAAAAAAAATACTATCCAACATGAATCTCGGAGAAAAAAACACGAGATTCATGATGGATAGTAATTTTTTTTTCTAGACCGGGAGCAAGTCCCTGTGATCTACCAGCAAAACTATTTTGTTTCAAAATTAATTTTAAAGAAATACAGAAGTTTCAATAAAATTCATCATTATTTTTTTTTCTCTTTTTATATTTGCATTCGTATATACATTTGTATTGGTATGGCGTTGGCGTCGTCGTCTGTGCACATGGACAGCATGCACTCAGTTTTGTTCTAGTAAGCTGGTTTCCTGTTGTGTTAGGCTGGCTACACTGACAACGTTCCTAACGAGCGTAGCATTGTGGAACGGAGGACCAGTTTATGGTTATAGTGTACAGACATATCGAAAACTACCTGACCGAAGGACAAATCAGGCAAAACTTGAGTCGGTCTGGCAAAAATTATCAGCCCGCAGGACCGAATGTCAGGCATGAATTTGACATTTCCTATATGCGACGAAACTGTAGGTCATGTAAATTTATCTTCGGTCTGGTAGTTTTTCCTTATTTGCCTGACCGAATGTCCTGCAAGGCCTCTGGAGTTTTCGATTTGTCTGAGTGTACTGATCAAATCAAATTTTAGTATGACGTTTCTTGGCACTCGTGTAAGCCCAGTTTTGTTTGCTTTTTTTGTGGAGATGGTAATTTCAACAAATTATTCCTCTTCATTGCGTATGATCAAATAATTTTTGAAGATCGTTCCAAGCTGAAAGATTTCAAGTAGCTGTGATCTTTTTTTTATCAAAGCTTTCTCAGTTGGCAAACCGCTATGAAACAAGAATTGATTGTACATGTAGCTTAATGTAATGCATAAACACTTTTTTTTAATTTCCTGCTACAGGTTAAATACTTTGTATGCCTTTTTCTTTCGATAGCCACCCACCCCCGTTTTACATAACATTACATTTGTAAGAACGACTGTAAACCCCAAAAATTTAATGCATATTTTACGCCGTTTTGTATGTGTGCAGTGTCACCAAGTACACTCCTTTCCCTTGTTAGCTTTTGATGATGATGCTGTATATCAGTCATAACACAACTTATGGAAAATTCACATATATTTTTCAGAAAAAATGAATCTTCTATCAATCTGGAAGTCTGAAAAGCAGTATTGGTTGCCTTTTTAAAACGCAATCATCTGCCAAGACGTTGTGTCGTTCGTTTGAGTACATGCAACCCCCCCCCCNAAAAAAAAAAAAAAAAAAAAAAGCTTTTCAGTTTTTAAACTGCGGTGAGCATAAATGGTTAACAATTAAAATACAGTAGAAAGTTGACACAAGAGCAGGGTTTGGTGGTTGTTTGGAGCTGGTATTTGCACTTGGGTGTTTGCTACCCATTTCACTTCACTCAAGTTCACCGACTTGAGCTGATATTCTTCACGAGTTCTCAATCTAAATGTCGTGTTGTTTGGAAAATATTTCTTTCGAAAACAAACTTTCTGTCTATTTCTACTTATACCACTAACATAAAGGGCCCTATCATTTTAGGTAGCAATATTTGAATAAATTCAATATCGGGACGAAAAGCCTCGTTTTAGCAATACTACCAATTATCTCCCTTTCACGAATGGAGAAACTTCGAGAATGTTATACTTTTATGTCGAGTTGAAATGTACTGGATACATAAAAATTTGACTGTAAACAACTGCAGGATGATTGAAATGACTTGGCAACAGATATTTTAAGGACTCGGAAGAGTGTAAATGAAAATGGCTGGAGTACAGTTGAACCAAATCAACATTCATCTACATCATCAGCTGATCATTCGAAAAGAATTTATTTTTGAAATAAAAATATATATTGAAAGTGTTATGTTACTTGAGATAGAGGGGATAAAGGGGTTGTTGGGCGGGTTGGGGTTAGCTCGACCAAAATTTAATGCCAAAGTCAAAGGTAAGTCGTTTCCTTTCCAGGTTAAATCAAGGTCAATACACATGGCCAGGAGGTTGATGCAACCTTTGTGATCTTGTCACACCTGTGCACGGGTACATGTAATAAAACCAAGCTGAGGTGTTAATAAAACGCGAATCAACCGAGTTGATTTTCAGAAGCAAGTGCAGTGTGCAGTACTGCATAGCAGGAGAAATGTAATTAAATAATAAAACGGGACAGATCCGGGATTTTTAAAAAGTGGGGGCGGACCCTTAAAATGCCTAGGCCCCCTAAAATCCGCCTACGCAACAAGCTATTAAGATAAATAAAAACGGCAGATAATATATACATATACTTTCTAAATGTACAGTACATATGAAATAACATGCATGCATGGGTGATTCCAATGCAAATATAAATAAAAAAATAAGTCTGTACAAACTTCGTTAAAATTAAATTAACGTGGGGAAGAAAAGAAAACATAAGGGATCGACCATTTAACCTGAAGGGAGGGGGGTTATGGTTTTTTTCCTGGACAGAAAATTTTTTTAGCGCTTCCCGCGAAACTATTTATTTTTTTCACATGTATCAACAAAATATTTTTTTTTTCAAAATTAACATTATTTTTTTGGCAGAAAGCCTCCATCAGAAACTTTTTTTTTCATCATTTTGGCAGCCAAAATATTTTTTCACATAAAATCGGCTCAAGATTATTTTTTTAGGAAAAAAAACATAGTCCCCCTCTTCAAGTTAAATGGTCGGTCCCTAAAGCACTAGGTGCCGAAGCCTTGAAAAAATGAGGTACAAAATTCTGTTTATTAGCATTTGTCTTGCTTAGCCAGAGAATTAATTAATTAAATAAATGAATACTTTAATTTTGATTTTAAGGCAAAAATGTGGAATATATATATTGATTTTTTATACAAATAAATAATTTAATGTGACAATAATTTTGGTGAAAACGGGGACAGTGTGTACAAGTGTATGGTCCCTGGTGGACATTGATTTAAAATTNCCAACCCCACCCGCTCTCCCCGAAAATCAACTTAAAAGGACGTCCCCCAAGATGGTGTCAAGGGCATATCACGCTAAAAATGTCTGATTTTCTAATTGCACAAAAATGCCTTTAATATAACAGAGCACAAAGAAAATCCAAGTGGTTATGGGGATTGGTCAAAAGTTGACCCATTGCGTATTTTTTGTGAATGAAAATAACTTGAGTTTTAACTACAGTTGAATTTCTGAATAATTAAAGCAAAAGAGATGGAGAAATTCACACACTGTGTCGGCATATTGAAACTACATCAGATGTTTTATTCCTAATACTGCATTTGGATGTTGCATCAGACACATATACTACAGTACTCCGATGAAAAAAAAATAAATCTTCTATAGTCAGGCATTTACAAAATATATAAAACGATATCCAATTGGTCATGAAAACTATTGTTTCTGTATGTCGTATCATCTAAGACTGCATGAGCAGCAAGTATCATGTATTTGTTACAATCTAAATTGCTTGCTGCACCGGCAGATCATGCCTTCAAAAGGGTGGGATTTTTTAGCCTTTTTGGCATATTTTTGTCATTTTCCCGAATTCTGCATGAAACAAAAGTTTACATTTTTTACCACAAGAAGGGGTTCCGATACCGCAATCGCATGGATTAGCAAATAGTATGTATTATGAATAATTAAAACATTTTACTGGATGATGTAGCCTAAATTACTTACCAGCAAGACGCTATTTTGCTACTCACTTAAGCAGTAAGTTAGTGTTCATACACCGAAGGTTCCGAGATTTTGTGTGCATACATCGAAAATAAAGGCACATTGAACGTTTCTGCTATGAGCCCTCGACTTGTATTTCAAATTTACATGTAAACTTATTGACACAGCACATTTTTTTATTCCAATATCTGACGAAATACAGAAGACAAGGCATGCTTTCAACTATCAATATTACTCTCTCCCCTATTTTGCGGATATATTGCAACTTAAAAGTAAGAACGAGCACTATCTTTTTTAAACAATATATCATCTGCTGTGTATGTAAAGATATATATATCAAACAACTCGTCTGTCGTTTGCATTCGACAGGCGTACACGTATAGCCAAAAGGCACAAGTACCTTGCTAGATAGGAGAGATATCCAGTCAGTCAGCTGCAGCAGAGATGGGCGATTTTTGGAAAATGTAGCTAAATGGAAGCTTTTACGTTCCAAAAAGCTTAAAAACAACCAGATACCTCAATATCATCGATCTGTCTATGAAGTTATAATATAATTAATATACATTTATTGTTGATTTAAAATATATTTAAGTTTTTCAAAAGATGGTCCGTTATATCGAAAGTTACTACCGCATGATTGTCAATCATGTTCTTTTCATCTGTCACACAATACACAGAGATTACATATACGACGGGAAGTTCTATCACCTGCTGACTAATTATCAGGTGTCAGTTTCAAGTACCGCGTAAAACGCAGGCTGCAGCTAAATATGAATAATTGTTTGGTTTGAGTACTTACAAATAAAATTATAGTAAAAACGTGTAAAGTAGAAGAAATGAGACGTTTCTGGAGAACCTATCCACAAATATTACAGTTTGGTGTGTACCAACAGATGTACAATGCACACTATTAGCACGATAACCGGAAATACTTTTAATCTTTTCCACGACCTAAAACACGCCCTATAGTGTTTAAAATACACATATTTTATAAAGATAATCATATCCACGATGTACCACGCTGTCTCCACGATGTCCACGCGGATACCAACGTGGACTTAAGAATTTGAGTTACCTGGATTCCACGCAATCCGCGGTGATTTTCCGCGACGATACGAACGTGGAAATACTTAATTTCCGTGACGGAATAGTGGACTTTGTAAAAAACACGATGTGCCCTCTGTATGACAATAAAAACAGATAAATTTTCTAAAAAGATTCTGTACCCTGTACTTGACTGTAAATTGATTTTTCAGCTCATGGTTCAAAAACATTCTATGCATTCGATGTGAAATATTTTTGAACCAATATGTTGCCATTATGTCAACCGTTTTTACCTGTTTGATATACATTTTCCAAATCTTTAATGCATAGCATTAAAAATTAACATAAAACCCGCCGCCTGCTTTGTTTACAAATTGCAAATGGCGGCAAAACACATGTCGCTTAGAACAATATAAATGGTATGTTTTTCAACAAATTTCTATACTAAATAACGAGCATACTTTAACTTCTCCCGAATTTTTCGTAATTATCAATCTATATGTATATTAATGAACTGGATAAAAGATGTACAGTAAATTGAAATTGATTTTCGATGTTAGAAGCAAACCTACATAACTTGCTAATTTAAGGTGGACTGTTCCGAACTAAGTCAGTGCACCGAAACCGAGACAAACTAGACATCAGTGAGATGGTATCTCTGTGGGCCCGCTACAAGTGTGACCTAGAGATCAATGGTCAAGGGTCATCAAATATTTTACGTGACATGTCACCTTGAAGTAATCTATCCACATACGAAATATCAAAAGCCTATCTCAAAAGAATACATGGATTGCATATCTTTTCCATTCCGGATTTGACTCTTCATTTCAACGAGGTCATCTGGGGTCAACCGGAGGAAAAATGACGTAATCCAACGTTGGAGCAAGGGACAGATATTTTCTACCAACGAATCTTACGTTGTTATTCAACATATAGGTAAAACATCGTTTTCAACTGACAATGAAATCCACGAGGAACATTTCCAACCCACAAAAAAACGAAACTTGAATGGAAATGAAGAAATAACTATCTTCGTCTATCAGCGTCTTGGAACCAGTTTTGTACCAGATTACTCCTTTTTTAGCTAAAATAATGAGTGATCCCGCAAAAATAATGAATGTGACCCTGAGGTCCAAGGTCAAGGTCTCCAACCAAGGTACGCGACATGTCATCTTGAGGTGATCTATCTACATGCCAAATATCAAAAGCCTATCTCAAAAGAGAAAAAAGTTATAGCCCAGACACGACTTTGTCATTGAAAAAGCATGAATGTGACCCTGAGGTCAAAGGTCAAGGTCAAAGGTCACCAACCAAGGTATGCGACATCATCTTGAGGTGATCTATCTACATGCCAAATATCAAAAGCCTATCTCAAAAGAGAAAAAAGCATGAATGTGACCCTGAGGTCAAAGGTCAAGGTCAAAGGTCACCAACCAAGGTACGCGATACGTCGTATCCACATGCCAAATAATCAAAAGCCTATCTCAAAAGAGAAAAAAGTTATAGCCCGGAAACGACTTTGTCATTGAAAAATCATGAATGTGACCCTGAGGTTCAAGGTCAAGGTCAAAGGTCACCAGCCGAGAAACGCGACACATCATCTTGAGGTGATCTATCTACATGCCAAATATCAAAAGCCTATCTCAAAAGAGAAAAAAGTTATAGCCCGGACACGACTTTGTCATTGAAAAAGCATGTGTGACCCTGAGGTCGAAGGTCAAGGTCAAAGGTCACCAACCAAGGTACGCGACACGTCGTCTTGAGGTGATCTATCTACATGCCAAATATCAAAAGCCTATCTCAAAAGAGAAAAAAGTTATAGCCCGGAAACGACTTTGTCATTGAAAAATCATGAATGTGACCCTGAGATTCATGGTCAAGGTCAAAGTTCACCAGCCAAGGTACGCGACACATCTTCTTGACGTGATCTATCTACATGCCAAATATCAAAAGCCTATCTCAAAAGAGAAAAAAAGTTATAGCCCGGACACGACTTTGTCATTGAAAAAGCATGAACGTGACCCTGAGGTCAAAGGTCAAGGTCAAAGGTCACCAACTAAGGTACGCGACACATCGTCTTGAGGTGATCTATGTATATGCCAAATATCAAAAGCCTATCTCAAAAGATAAAAAAAAAAAGAGAAAAAAGGTTATAGCTCGGACACGATTGTTTCGGACGGACGGACGGACGGACTGATTACTATAGGGCGTCTGCCACAAAGTGGCGGGGCCCTAATTATGGAAAACTCCCCGGATGTGGTCCCATTTAAAATGAAGTAACAATAATTTAATACATTGTTTTTTTTTTCTAATTTTCTAATGCAGTTCCCATATATGAAAGTAAATTAAATGTTATCTTACAGTTGGTGAACTGCTTTGAAAGGATAAGCACTAAACTGGTCCGCCGTTCCACAATGCTACGATCGTTAGTGTGGCTAGCGTAAAACAACAGGAACCCAGTTAAGGGTAAGCACGTCCTGCTCCTAGGTTGGTTCCCGCCGCAATATTCAATATGCTCACATAAGCGGATAGGGAACTAGACTAGTCGGCCTGCTCCTTATATGACACCCGTCATTATCAATGAATCAAGTTAAAACCGGATGTCAAAGTCCGTGAAGACGTGAAATCTAGCTTCAAAATGTCCGTTTTCATTTGCGACACCGATATGTCAAGTAACAAAAGCTGAACAAATCACTGTCTCCGCAGCTTTTGGGAAAGTGTTTTTGCTATAGATCTAACATGAGGAAGGTGCAACCTTAAAAGACAGAGAAGAATAAAGGAGAGACTCTCAAATGACTGTATTGCTCACAGACCATGACCGACATCATAAAGACATCATTTTCAGAGATCATAATGGCATAAATTTCTTATTAGGGTCCGATGAAAAACTTCTTTTCCCAATATTGATGGATATCTTGAATTTTGAACATGCAGTCCTGATAATAATAATAAATAAATAAGTTTGCATGTAAAATATAACAAACAAACATAAGCTCTATAGAGCTTTTAACCGACATACATATATACATAAGTAACACACAAGCACAAAATACAAAGCAACTAATAAAGCAGCGTCACGCAAGCAAATAAATAAAAAAAAAACACTAAAAACGCATAGCTCAAGCAGAATAGAAATACAAAAAATGGCATAAATTAATAGCAAATCAAAACATAAAAGCAAAGGAAAGAAAAACCTGATATGTGATATTTAAACAGATACAAATTAAATGGACACAAATTTTGAAGGGATCTTCTAAAGTTAATTGTAATCAAGTTTGGTTCCAATTTGATCAGTGGTTTAAGAGACCAAGTCTTTAAATGAATTTCCATGGCGGAACAAATGTTAAATTTTTGCCCTGCTGCTGGCCATCTTGGATTGGATGCAGACCTATGCAATGGATAAAAGTATTAAAGGGTACTGGTACCCAAGGACCATTGTGACAAAGTTTTGTTCCTATCGGCCCAGTGGTTTCATTGGAGATTCTTTGAATGAAAAAGGCGAGAGAAGGAGTTTCTCAGAGGTGCCGTCCAAAAATATGACACAGGTGGCACTAAATTAACTTCAATTCAAAAACTGTACGATGAAACGGGATGGGAAAAGCTTTCTGAAAGACGGGAAAAACATAGATTGATTTTATTTTACAAAATGGTAAACAAGCTTGTACCAGAGTCTCTACGAACTTTGTTACCAAACAGAATTGCCTCAACTCATGGACACTTTACACGACAGGTGCAAAACATTTCTGAAATCTGTACAAATACAAATTTTTATTCAAATTACTTTTTACCAATGACGATCAAATTGTGGAATAAGCTTCCACAAGAAGTCCGAGATAGTAAAACTCTTAACATATTTAAAACTAAAATATACAATAAAAGTGAATGTCCAAAGTTTTATTACACTGGAACTAGAATTGGACAAATCTTACATGCCAGATTGCGCATGAACTGTAGTTCGCTAAATGCGCACTTGTTTATGCGAGATCTGGTAGAATCTCCTAATTGTACGTGTGGGCATGTTGAGACATCATCTCACTTTTTATTATCCTGTCCTAAATATGGTCGTCTACGAACTGAAACAATTAATACAATTGATTGTCATGAACCTGTGAGTATCAACCTCCTATTATTTGGCTCAAAGGGTCTAAATATAGAAACAAATACAAACATTTTTCTTACCGTTCAAAAGTTTATCATAAAAAGTAAGAGATTTTTGTAAAACATAATTGTATTATTTACTGCATTTCTGCTTTCAATATATTCATTTTATTCTCTAGTTTTTCTACTGTTAATTCAGATTTATTTCTCACTGAGCAACTAATGTAATTGATGTATGTCATTTGATATGGGAAACGGATTTATATAAGCTTTTATTAGCTTGTTTCCGAATCCAGTTTTGTTTATTGATTGTATTGTATTGTATTTATGTATGTATGTTTATCTGAATAAATATGTTTAAACCAAAATATGACTTCTTAGTGATGTGGTCAAATATTTTGAATTTTATCTTTTGTGTAGCATTAGCTGCACAAAACATTAAGCTTTTATGATATTTGTGTTGATAGTTTTTTTAAGTTCATATCATAGATATGCAAACACAAAAAAAAAATGGCACAATGATAATAAGATCTCATGTTATGTCTTTGTTTCTTTGTTTTTCCGACGCTGCTATTGTCCTTGGATTGTTCTTTTTGGACTGACGGTTCTTTCTCACTTACTCTAAAGTTCCGCAGCACCCCCACCATATACTGTCATCCAAAGATTGTATGTCAAATCGGATCCTTCCCTGTAATTTATAGTATGGAACTTGTTTTTTTTTAAATTGTACTATATGGTATGGTGGCATATTTCTGCCAACACATAATCATATACATAACTAGTTAATTAAGTAGATATCTAGTTATCTAACTAGATAAATATCTAGTTATTTGACTAGATAAATTATCTAGATATTTAACTAGATAATTAAGTGGTTATCTAGTTATTTAACTAGATATTTAACTAGTTAATTAAGTAGTTATCTAGTTATTCAACTAGATATTTAACTAGTTAATTTTAATATCATAACGTGAAAAAATGCATGTTAGCGCTTGTAACTGCCATTATTATATTATTATTCACCTCTATTTTAAGAGGTTATCTAGATATTTATCTAGATAACTACTTATTATCTAGATATTTAACTAGATATTTAACTAGATAAATATCTAGATAACTACTTATTATCTAGATATTTAACTAGATATTTAACTAGATAAATTATCTAGATATTTAACTANAAATTTATTCACCGGGAATCGGGATTTCATCAGTCTTTAAGTTTCTTTGTAGTTCGGGATTTCGGGATTTAGAAAAAATAAAGTCGGGATTCCGGGATCAGACCCCCTCCGGCCCCCCTCACTATAGGGCGTCCGCCACAAAGTATTGTATTGTATTTATGTATGCATGTTTATCTGAATAAATATGTTTAAACCAAAATATGACTTCTTAGTGATGGGGTCAAATATTTTGAATTTTATCTTTTGTGTAGCATTAGCTGCACAAAACATTAAGCTTTTATGGTATTTGTGTTGATAGTTTTTTTAAGTTCATA
>MJUU01035115.1:115507-126510 GCA_002080025.1 Modiolus philippinarum
GTTGACCGCCATTTTCAAAATGGCCGCCAAAAAAGGCGGGAAAATTCAACATTGTCCGATTTCAATGACATTTGGTTTCCAAATAGATATTGATGTTGCGACTTCAAATACGGTGTTAAAAAAATTGTTTGTTGACCGCCATTTTCAAAATGGCCACCAAAAAAGGCGGGACAATTCAACATTGTCCGATTTCAATGAAATTTGGTTTCCAAATAGATATTGATGTTGCGACTTCAAATCCGGTGTTGAAAATTGTTTGTTGACCGCCATTTTCAAAATTGCCGCCAAAAAAGGTGGGAAAATTCAACATTGTCCGATTTCAATGACATTTGCTTTCCAAATAGATATTGATGTTACGACTTCAAAACTGATGTTGAAAATTGTTCGTTGACTGCCATTTCCAAAATGGCCACCAAAAAAGGCAGGAAAATTCAACATTGTCTGATTTTAATGAAATTTCATTTCCAAGTAGATATTGATGTTGCGACTTAAAACCGATGTTGAAAATTGTTTGTTGACTGCCATTTACAAAATGACCTCTCGACTTCAAAACTGGTGTCGAAAGTCAGGTTCTTAGCAAGAACGTTTTTTTTTGTCAAAAAAAACCCAACAAAGAAATAAAGTAAAACATCATCAGACTCTAAAAACAATTCAAGATATTGGAGGTGTTTGAGCTATAAAAGTTTGGGAAAGTGAAGTTACAATGTTCCCTTGATTGTGGCAACTGAAAGCCAGGTGAGCGATACAGGCTCCTGGGAGCCTCTGGTTTCATACGGGCTCCGTACTTGGTTCGCACACTCTAAGTGTGGTCTTACGAGTGGTGTATAAAATTACTTAACGGTCGTACTGTCCATATAATATTCCATCGTCCTTCGTAATTCACCTATGATTGAATTCGCTTTGTTTATCTTTTCTGTGATGACAGCTTGTTGTCAATAACAACTTCGATGTCCTTTTCTGTTTTAACATACTCCATAGATTGTAATGATTCTTTTAATTTATAATCTTTCCAGTTTAATTTTGATCTTCCATTTCGCATTACTTTACATTTCTTTGGATGAAAACACACTAAGCCACCTTTCAGACCAACTTTGTGGTGCATATATATCGGATTGTAGTTCTGTACAGCTAGATTCATCATAAATACCTCCGAATGCGTTAATATCATAGGCAAATATTCGTACTAGTCACGAGATAATTTACAAAACAATCAATATAGGCCCTAGAATAGATCCTTATGATATTCCACTAGACACGTCTTCCAATATCAATTCTTCAACATTTACAATAACTCCTTTTTCGTCCTAGTAGAAACGCTCATATCCGTGCATTATATCGGTCTGAAATAATGATGATCTGAATGTAAACCAATTCGTTAAATTCTGGATTATTAAGAGAAAGTACATCGTCTCTGTAGCAATATTTGAAATTAAAGAACTGGGCTAAATGTTTTTTTCCTGTATTAGCCCTTGTAAATACGAGCACACAAGTAACTGAAAGTGTCAGCTAAAATGGGCAAACGTTTTTTCCTTAGGAATCCAAATTGTCTTTTGAAAAACACAGCCTACAAATCTTGATTTTTTACCCATAGTAGTCCTTAACCCATCTTTCTTTGTAGTCATTGACCCATCTTCCTTTGTAGTCCTTGACCCATCTTTCTAAAATTACGTTTTGTCTTGTTCTTTCCTGAGGAGGCGTACGGGGTTATGGGAGACCGGGAGAAAGAGGTTGGGAGAAAGGAGAAAGGGTCGAGAAAGGAAGAAGGGAGAAAAAATGAAAGGGAAACCGGGAAAAAGGGGGCGGGAGACAAGAAGGAGGGGAGGGATAAAGGAGAAAGTCATCCCCTTTCCGCCCTCTTTCCTTCTCAAGATTGTGGTCTTGGAGTTAGTAGTCTACCTGTATTTGGTTTTATTTATATGTAGATTATACTGTTGGGAAACGGGATAAGGAAAGGGGAAGTATGGGTACCCATAAACCGGTTTAACCCTATCGTTAGCTATTGCTAGTGCCGAAACCAAGTTCGGCTATCCCGAGTTCCTGTCGTTGTCTACGTTTGTCTTTTGTCTTTTTATTGTTTTTCATGTGTATTTCCCTGATATATTGTGGCATGTAACTGTAATTTTCGGCCATTGTAAGTGTTTCCTTTGCTTCTCCACATTAATTCTTGTTTGTATTTTCGTTCTCCATCTTTAGTGCAAAACAATAGTGCGTCAGGTCAGAAATTACTTATTTCAGTTTATCGTGTGGCAGAGTTGTAGAAAATGTAAGAAAAAAATCCAAAGTCCGAATGCTATGACAATGAAACAACGGCAGTAGAATACCGAAGGAACAAAGCACAAGATTACATAAATCAAAGTCCAGAGACTAGGCAAAATCAAGAACACCAGAAGACGGAAGACCAAAGACACTATATGCCCACAAAACACACAACCACTAAATATACAACACAAAAAACTAAAGCACTAACAGTGTGAACTCTCAAAAAACAGAGTGGCATCAGGTGCTCCGGAAGGGTAAGCATGTCCTGCTCTGTATACAGCACCCGTCACACGGTTTGTGATGCATATGTTTTGAAAGATCTGTCAGGTAACTGATTGGTTAGTGTCATTTTCTAACCCTGAGGCAAAACCAATTGAGAACCATGGTACGTGTAACTTCTCTAACCCTCAAACAGTACCAAGGTGAAATTTTGAAAAGCAGTGGTACTCACTTTAGTATTCAAACATGGACAAGAACAAATTGGTACCACAAACATCACTGACGAAGACAAAACTAAAATTTAACAAGACAACACTAAAAACTAAAGCACTGACAGTGTGAACTCCCATAAAAACCGAGAGCGACATCAGGTGAGTGATACTTTTTGAGGACAGCTGCAATGAATCTCTGTTTTTATGAATCCTTGTGAAGCTTAGGCACCCAGTAGATGTAACATGACATATTGATACTCTCAGTAATATCTCCAGACTTTGCAAAACTACTAGCTACCATTAAAACATTCATCACACCAAAGATATTATATAATCAATGAAGGAATATTGAGTAAAAGCACATGAGACAAAGTCTCTACAAATACATGGTAAATCAAGCAATTGAACATCTTGAAATATGCACTACAATATGTTTCAGAAAATAAAATATATAACACATTTTAAAATTCACTTTTTTATAAACAATGGGGAAACTATTTACAATTAGTTTCCTTGTAACAGAGTAACGATCAACATACTGTAAGAACTTTTTTATGACAAATTATTATGCACGATGGATCTTTGGGCACCAATCTATTACCATCTAAGAAATTTCCATAATAAGGAAAGGATAATGGAAACAGTGAAGAATATGAACACGATACTAATAGATTTCCCAATCCTTTAAAACCCTAAGTATTTATGTTTGATTGATCTTTAATACAAAGAATCAAGTTAAATGATGCCCGGTATTGCTACGTGACTAAGGTTAGATAAGAATGGATTTTGCCCTCCCCTATTGTAAACTGGAATGTTAAAAGATAGAACAGTCCTACCATGTAACAGATAGACTCACCCTCAGTATAAATATATGAGAGAATGGTCATTCTGGGTCGCACTATTGAAGTCATCGAAGAAGGTAACTTCTATTAGATTAAGTATAAGTAAAACATAGAACGAATTCTACATGGGATCAAATGATACAACGTCTGATGTAGTTGACTAGTCACTGCCTCTAAGACAAGTAACATTGAAATAACGTGGAAGATTATAAAGATAAGTGTTCTTCGGATGTGGCATAAGATAGGGTTTATAAGCAGTGCGCTTATGAACTTGTCATATAGTCATAGAGACTATATACATTGGATTACATACCTAGTTATAGGGATAGGGAGAAAAGTGTGATACAAGACAAGGGTTTATAAGCATTGCGCTTATAAACTACATCTAGATTCATTGAGACTCTAGACATAAAGTATTAGGTGATAGAGTTTATTTTGATAGGATATAGGACAAGTGTTATTTGGGCGACAAGGATTTATAAGCATTGCGCTCATAAACTACGTCTATAGTCAGTGAGACTATGGAAGGTTTGTCAGATTATATTATTTATATTTTTGGCATTGAACCACAATCAGACAGACTTTTACTGTAGGTAAGATATATTTGATAAAGATAAAGGTTTATAAACATTGTGTTTATAGGCCGTAAACTATTGGCAGTAGGCTAATAGCGACTTCAGAAAGACATAGTGCTGTATATAATATTGGTAGAAACCCTTTTAGCATTTAGGATATATAGTACATATAGACAGTTTTCAATTGTTTTTAAGATATATTGTTTGTTATTATCGTTGATGACGAGACGTTAATATATATTTAGTGTCTCTGCAAATTCCCGAGTCAATCAGGTAACGTACCCAAGATATAAAATATCTACAAGACCGCTCGGTAGATAGTTACACGTTACAAAATTTGGTGGCAGCGTGGTGGGATTCGAAAAGGCATAGATTGATTTTAGAATAATTATAATTACTATTAAGTTTAGTGTCGTTTTATTCATATCCCAATAGTCCAACAATGAATGCAGATGACATTAAATCGGAGATAGGTGATATAGAGAGAGCTATATAGTATAAGGCTGGAAAGAAGCTTTCGTGCTTCAAAACCAAAGGAACCTAAAGTAGTATCATTTGCTGCCCGGTGATTATACAAGGAAAAGTTGAAGACTCGGGGGTTTGTTTGAATACACACATACATCCAAAAACAAAAAGTACATTAGGACAGAACGCTCAAACAGAAAACAGACATTTAGCAATTAGGGAACCTTTGCCAGTACTATTCTCCACATTTCCTTTGAGTATTTCATCTATCGAAGCACCAACAGTTTCCAACATTTAACATAAGGATAAGACAGAAAATAGGCAAGAATGTATAATTCCAGAAAGTCAAAAGGGCGTAAAAATTAAACATCAAAATATGACGGTCCGTTAAAAACTTGTCCGTGGCTTGACTGCTTATATCACTTCGAGATGTCTTCGTTGGTGAATGGGTGGACAGAAAGCCAGAAAGGGATGTACCTTGCTGTATCGTTGATGGGCTAGACTAAAGAAGTCATGAGGGGTTTTTCTAATGAGAAAAGACAAAATTTAAGAGAGTTAGTAGAAGCCTCGGAAGAACGTTTTGCACCTCCAAGTCAAACTGAACTGTATAGGGTTCAGCTAAAGGAAAGAATACAAAGAGCATCGGAGACATTACCAGGATTAGGGCAAACTGTCCGTAGGTTAGCTAATTTAGCCTATCCTACGACCCCGGCCGATGTACGCGAGACCCTTACCAAGGAACAATTCTTAGATGCACTGTTTGATTCTGAAATGCGTCTTAGAATTAAACAATCCAGACCAAATACCTTGAATGATGCGATACGTTTAGACGTTGAGCTAGAATCATATAATAGGGATGAAGGAAGGGGTAAAGGTCACTTTAGACCAATGAAAGATGACGGAAATAAGTCGACCGAGGACAAAGACAAGGCCCTTGATAGATGGATGTTGAAAATGGAAGATAACATCACTAAATTGTCAGAAGAGGTACATCAATTAAAATCCTGTCATCCATCTAAAGACTTAAAATCACACACTCAGAATAGAGAACAGACCAATCGCCAATATGACAAAAAGAAGGATAATAAAACTGTACACTGCTACAACTGCGGTAAACCAAACCATAAGGAGTTGACTGTTGGCGACCTAAACGAAAAACATTTAATGGATCTAACTTCGGAAACGGAAAAGTTTCTGTTAAAACGTTCACTTCGAAATCTAAGAACAAAAACAAGCAGCGTCAAGTACATCCATTCGAGAAGTCAGGGATCTATGTAGAGTTAATGATACAGGATCAGAAAGTAAAATTCTTAGTTGATACAGGAGCAACACTAACCCTGATATCAATACGTCTTTACGATATAATCCCTATAGTAAATAGACCCGAATTAACTCCGGCACAAAAAAGTGTCACTTCTGTTTGTGGAACGGAATTATAACTAAAAGTAAGGGGAGTTTTACCTTTAAGCTAAAAGATATTACTTGCTTTTCTGACGCAGTTTTTACAAACCTAAATACGGATGGTATCATAGACTTAGATTTTCTAAAATCTAATTGTTGTTTTGTTGATATATTTGCAAGGGAGAATTAGGTTTACAAGGTATAGATATCCCGTTACACTTTGAGGATTCGTTGGGATGTTACCGCGTGGTAGCTAAAGAAAACATTAAAATACCAACCAAATCTGAGATGTAAATCCCAGGCAAAGTTTGCATTCCTAGTGGATGCTCTGTTTCAAAATGATACCATCATAGAGAGTCATGATAAAACTAGATGAAGAAATGGATTATTGACTGCAAGAATACTGGTCAAATCAAAAGGTATAGTTCCAGTACGTGTAATGAACATTGAAGACACCGCAAAAAATTGTTTATTCAGGATCAGCTATAGGTCAGTTAAGTGTTGCCACATGTGTATCTTCAGATACAAAACCAAGCAGTAGAGAAAATAAATCGGACATGAGATTAAGGTCTGATGTAATAGAGCTGCTGGACAGATCTTCAAAGAATTTGTCCTTCGGAGACAAAAAGAAGATGGAATGCAATTTATCTTGGAAGTATTTCCAAATAAAGACGAGTTGAAAACCCATCTCTTGCATTGTGTTCAGAATAGACCACAATACTACTGTGACATATGCAAGAAGTCTGTTAAGAAAAGACATTATCTCAAGAAGCATCTTCTTAATATACACAAGCGCTCTACAACAGACTTCAAACAAATAATAGAGGAAGTAGAATCTGAGAAAAACTCTGATGGAACAGGACAAAATAATAAGGCTGATATTCAGACAAGAGAAGAAAGTGAATCTGATATGAACAATAATGATTTAGACAACTATGATCCTGGTGAGTTACAGGACATACTTGGAGTACAATGTTCAAGCTCAGATACTCAGAGTTCAGAATCTGATAAAGAAGAATCGGACAGTGATAATGAGAGTGACGATGGAGAGCAAAAGATATAGAATGAGGCTCCTGGTGCAAAGAACGAGAAAAAGGATGAAAAAGTTAGAGATGATCAGAACAATTCAAGTTGGGAGAATATATAGAAAGCCATGTAGGCCTATGATAATAACACCGTCAAAACACAAAAGAGAAGATACAAGGGTAGGAAATGACGAAGAACCACCTGAATCTCGTAATACAAGAGTGGAACGCAGAGAATTTGAATCAGAGGTTAAAGAAGCGGGAGAAAAGAACGGCAGGAATACCGAAGGAAAAAAGTACAAGATTACATAAAGCAAAGTCCAGAGACATGACAAAAGCAAGAACACCAGAAGACGGAAGACCAAAGACACCACATGCCCACAAAACACACGAACATTACATATACAACACAAAAAACTAAAGCACTAACAGTGTTAACTCTCAATAAACAAGCGTGACATCAGGTGCTCCGGAGAAAAGGACGCCAAGGTTAAGGAAATGAATAAATTAGAATTAGGTGAAGAATTTAGGAGACACGGAAAGATAATTAGGACTGTTGTAACGTTCAAAAAAGATGTAAAGAGGATGAGGGAAGAAGAAGAAGAAACCATGACATAGCTGGAAAAGCTGTAGAGATGTAGAAGATATCATACTAGTAGTATGTAAATAAAGCAGGAAGCTTATCTCTTTTTATAGATATTGTGTTTTGTTTTATAATATACAGAATTTGAAATCATGCAGGACACATGAAGAAAGAGGCGTGGGTTATGTGATGATTTTTTGTAGTTCTAATTATTTCCCGATCCTTGAAAACCCTAAGTATTTATGTTTGATTGATCTTTAATACAAAGAATCCAGTTAAATGTCCGGTATTGCTACGTGACTAAGGTTACATACACGGTTGATAAGATAACGATGATTGACAGCTGATAAGAAAGTACTTGATAAAAAAGAATGTTGCCCTCCCCTATTGTAAACTGGAATGTTAAAAGATAGAACAGTCCTACCATGTAACAGATAGACTCACCCTCAGTATAAATAGACGAGAGATTGATGGGTCGCACTATTGAAGTCGTCCTAGAAGGTAACTTCTGGTAGATTAATTATAAGTGAAACATAGAACGAATTCTACACGGGATCAAATGATACAACGTCTGATGTAGTTGACTAGTCACTGCCTCTAAGACAAGTAACATTGAAATAACGTGGAAGATTATAAAGATAAGTGTTCTTCGTAAGTGGCGTAGGATAGGGTTTTATAAGCAGTGCGCTTATGAACTTGTCATATAGTCATAGAGACTATATACATTGGATTACATACCTAGTTATAGGGATAGGGAGAAAAGTGTGATACAAGACAAGGGTTTATAAACATTGCGCTTATAAACTACATCTAGATTCAACGAGACTCTAGACATAAAGTATTAGTGATGGAGCTTATTTTGATAGGATATAGGGCAAGTGTTATTTGGGCGACAAAGGTTTATAAGCATTGCGCTTATAAACTACGTCTATAGTCAGTGAGACTATAAAAGATTTGTCATATCATATTTATTTATATTTTGGATATTGAACCATAGTCAGACAGACTTTTACTATAGGTTAGATATATTTGATATACGATAAGGGTTTATAAACATTGTTTAAATAGACCGTAGGATATTGGCAGTGAGCTAATAGCGACTTCGTTCAGAAAGACATAGTGTTGTATATAGTATTGATAGAAACCATTTTAGTATATAGGATAAAGAGTACATAGATAGTCTGCACTGAAGAGACATAAATTGTCGAAATGCGCATATGCAGAAAGTAAATATTCACAGTAAGTACGGTATTACATTATTTATTACCACTGGGTCGATGCCACTGCTGGTGGACTGTAAGTCCCCGAGGGTATCCACCAGCCCAGTAGTCAGTACTTCGGTGCTGACCCGAAAGCCGATTATTTTTTGAACCTTACAATATCTAAATTTTTGTAAATTTTGTTGAAAACTAAGGAGTATCTCCCTCATGCAAAGCTCTGTCCTTAGCTGAATTTGGCTTTACATTTACATGATATTGGTTATTTGTTCTCTATCAGTTTTTTAATATCTTTAAGTTTATGGTCTTCCAAACGTTTAGATTTTATCTGCACTGAAGAGACATAAATTGTCGAAATGCGCATATGCAGAAAGTAAATTCACAGTAAGTTCGGTATTACGTTATTTACATTGTTTTTAAGATATATTGTATATATAAATATATTATCGTTGATGTCGAGACGTTAATATATATTCAGTGTCTCTGCAAATTCCTGAGTCAATAAGGTAACGTACCCAAGACATAAAATATTTACAAGACCGCTCAGTATATATAGTTACACGTTACAATAATATATGTGTACCAGTATTGTACAATCCTGGAAGACACTGGAAAATACTGGTAAACCAGTATTGCAGATACTGGAAGATACTGGAAAAAACTGGTACAATTAGTATTGTAGATATTGGAAAACACTGGTACTTTCGGTATTGCAGATACTGTTTCAACTAGTATTACGGATACTGTTTTATTAGTTATACATGCTATTTGTTTTTCTTTCAAAAAATATTTTTTAATCAAAGAAAGCAAATGTTACAAAAAAAGATATGGATCAATTAATTCCACACTGAGTAACACTTCAATACTATCAAATCAGTATAACATGGATTTTCATAGAATTTAAAAGGAGTTTGCAATAAATTATTTCAAAATCGTTCAAAACTATACATTTACACTACTTATTTTGATTCAAAAATTATGATAGAATTAAAAATACAACAGTCACTAGAGTGGTTAACCACCTGAATTTGGCTACGTCAAAAATAAAAACAAAAATAAGAAAACATCTGAATTTAAAAGATAAAAACGGTTTAAAAAGGCCCAATATTTCGACATAATATGTCTTCTTCTAGGGAAAGTAAATATAAAAACACGTATAAACATGCAAGAAGAAATGAGGAAACTAAACCCCAGATGGGATAGGTGTGCAGCGAGCCGAGAATTTTTTTTTTCTTGAACACATTCACAATAGGGTGATTAAAATGTTGGGTCCAGGAAACAATAATTTGTAGGGGCAGGAAAGGACATAAAACTAATTGGAAAGTGAGTGCGAGGGCAAGATTTAACAAGAGGCTCAGACACTGAGCCTGTATCGCTCATCTGACAAAATGCTGAACAGCAGGATTTTTCGATGTTCTGTATGGTGGCCATGTTTTTTATGTGAATTTCCCATAGGGCCAAAATAAACTTTGTTCTGTGCTGGCAGCCATGTTTTTCATTGGATCANAACAAAATGAGCAATCTTTGTTAAGGACCTTCAGTTTATCATTCCTGAAAAGTTTGGTTGAATTTGCTTCAGCGGTTTCAGAGGAGAAGAAGAAAATGTAAATTTTCCCATGGGGTCCAATGTTAAACCTTAGATCCGCGCTGGAAGCCATATTTTTATTGGATGGAAATGAAATGAGCAATCTTTGTAAATGACCTTCTATACATCATTCCTGTAAAGTTTGGTTGAGTTTGCTCCAGTGGTTTCAGAGGAGAAGATGAAAATGTGAATTTCCCATAGGGCAAATGTTAAACTATGTTCCGTGCTGGCGGCCATGTTTTTTATCGGATCCAAAAGAAATGAACCATCTTTGTTAAGGACCTTTAGTACATCATTTCTGTAAAGTTTGGTTGCATTTGCCTCAATGGTTTCAGAGGAGAAGAAGAAAATGTGAATTTTCCCATAGGGTCCAATCCGTGCTGGCGGCCATGTTTTTTTGTCGGATCGGAACGAAATGACCAATCATTGTTAAGGAGCTTTAGTACATCATTCCTGTAAAGTTTGGTTGAATTTGCTTCAGTGGTTTCAGAGCAGAAGATGAAATGTGAATTTTCCCATAGGGTCCAATGTAAAACCTAAGTTCTGCGCTGGCGGCCATGTTCTTCGTCAGATCAGAAGGAAATGAGCAATCATCCATACATCATTCCTGTAAAGTTTGG
>MJUU01035115.1:126601-136750 GCA_002080025.1 Modiolus philippinarum
AAAATGTGATTTTTCCCATAGGGTCCAATGTTAAACCTAAGTTCCGCGCTGGCGACCATGTTTTTTGTCGGATCGGAACGAAATGAGCAATCTTTGTAAAGGAATGTCCATACATCATTCCTGTAAAGTTTGGTTGAATTTGCTTCAGTAGTTTCAGAGGAGAAGATGAAAATGTGAAAAGTTTAACGGACGGACGGACGATGGACGACGGACGCCAAGTGATGGCACTAGCTCACACCGACCCTTTGGGTCAGGTGAGCTAAAAAGACAAAAAATGTCAAAGTGTGAAAAAATTAACCAACAATTATGAAGAAATTGATAATAATTAAAAACAAATTTCTAAATAAAGTGATGTGACAAACTAATGTAGAACTATTAATGAAGGAAAGATAACAGGAAATACTTACAATGGCCGAACATTACAATCTCATGTCACAATCAACCAGGGAACTGCGCAAGAAAAACAATAAAATGACAAAAGACAAACATAGATAACGATAGGAAATCGGGATAGCCGGACTTGGTACCGGCACTGGCAACAACCAGCGGTAGGGTTAAACCGGTTTATGGGTACCCAAACCTCCCCTTTCTCTATCCCGTTTCCCTATAGTATAATAAACATACAAATAAAACCCAATACAGGTAGACTACTAACTCTAAGACCACAATCTTGAAAAGGAAAGAATAGACAAAACGTAATTAAGAAGGATGGTGTAGGAGTGCTCGCCGCTAAACTGCCGGCTAGCTCAAGGAGCATAGTCTGCTGGTACAACGCTGTCGCACTACGGAATAATCAATTTCAAAACTTCCCGAAGGGTTTGGTAAAGAATCATCATGGATTTCAGTATCAGTGAGAGGCCAGTATAATTGTAAAATCTTCAGGTCATTGGACCCCAAAGCCAACTTAACGGAATCATGAAGAATATCCGGTCAATATCCCCTATTACGTAAAGAATGTAAGTTACGTCCCAGTTTTTCTGGATTTTTTTTAGTCATTTTTTGACATTTTTTAACAACATTTCCGTAAAAGCGAGGGTGAGAAATGCCTTTAGTAATAAACTGTTTCCGAGACGCATTATATTTAGATACCAAATGTTCATATCTTCTATAAAACTTCTTAAATGTGTTTATCAATCTATGAAATCTGTAACCTTGTTGTATTAGTTTTGATGTGATAGTAAGGTTACGTTCATTAAAGTCGTCAAGAGTAGATCAGACGCGTGCGAATCGTACCAGGTGAGATATATACACCCCGTATGATGGTGCTGTAGGAAGGTCGCCATCAAGGAAAGAGAAATTAGTAATAGTGAAATCAAAATCATCCCTTTTATTATAAATTTTTAGTTTTTATTTTTCCAGAGTCAAATTGGCAGTATTTAGAATCATTGTTTGCTTTATTAAGTTTCAGTTCTTGTGGGTGAATGAGGTCGACATAGTCTAAAAACTGGGGATTGTCAATAGTAAGGATATCGTCGATATACCTGCTGTTATCGTTGAAAATTGAAATAAGTTGATCACTGTTTTGTATGGTTCCATCCTGTAGTTTTTTCATAAAGTCCCGTTCGTAACAGAACAGGAAAAGATCATGGGAATTTCAATGACCTGTTGATAGACGATGTTGCCAAAACGAACAAAAATGTTGTCTAGCAAAAGATTCAGTGCCTTAATCATGTCATCGCATGTCCAGGAACAATGATTTTTGTCATGTCCAGAAACAATGATTTTTGTCATGTCCAGAAACAATGATTTTTGTAAGTGATGTTAGAGAAGAATCGTTGCTTTTATTACAACAAACGAATTGTAGACAAGTAAATTTGAAAGACCATATAATATGTTGTCCCAATTTCGATTCCATCAATTTATGTGGAAGGGTTGTATAAAGTGTAGAAAAATCATAATTGTCAATAGACGAAACCGGTCTTTGTATTGATTTTAGTTTATCTAAAATTTCAATGGAATTTTTTACAGTGCAAAAGTAATTTACACCAGAGTTTTGATAAGTTTTTTTTCACGGTATTTGATAACTAACTCTTTAATAGAGGTGAATGCACTTGTTTAAAGGATGGATAAATTAGTGGTAGAACAGTTACTTGATGCCGAAATAAAATGATGTTTGTAGGGATTTTTGTGAAGCTTAGGAACCCAGTACATAGTAGGCAAGGTGTTATCTTTAGGTGGAACTTGGAGCATATCTGTATCGCTGTAGTGCTGTTTGGTTAATGTTTTTTCGTCAAAATTAGTTCGTTCGAAAGTGTCAGACTTTGCCAATTCATTTTGTTGGACATCAATATAATATTTCTTTCAAATAATTGAAACGTTGTTGGACGCTTTATCGACTGGTACAAATACATATTTATTGCTAAGATCTCTTAATTTTAATTTAATTCTGTTTACTGACAGCTCAGGCGGTAACTCTTTATAATTATCTTTATAAGAAATTTATCCTGCTGGTGACTTTTGTAATAATTCGTTGAACATATTGAGTGTATACATTACTGGTACAAAAAATCCTTGATGTTCAAAACTTCAAACATCGAGGTCTGAAAGTTCCAAGAAGATGGATAGCTCTCAGTGCGAGTTCTTGTCTATGTTTCATGGCTCCGTCGGGAAAGGAAGGTCTTAATATAAAACAGTAACTGTATATTGGCGTTTCTATCTTTTTCTATTCATCAGCATTTTTTCTGTAAACAATTTGTGTAAAGTATCAATATCAAGATTAACGTTGTCTGTGACGAAACATTGTTTATTCTGTATCTAGTGACATTTTTGTTTTGCATCTGATGAGGGCGGCTGTGTCGCTGAAATATAATGCAAATACTTTGTTCAATATTATTACTCTCCATGAAGAAATATTTTTTTTCATTGAGTCTTAATTTTGAAATAAGTTTAAATCAATAAATGATTTCAGTTCTTGCTTTGAATCTGTTAATGCCCCAAAAAACGTCATCAATATATAGCTTGTAAAGTAATTTTTTTTCTCGACAAGCGGTCTAATTTATACTTCAGTACTGAAATCATATTGAGACTTACAAAGCTAGTCCTTAATCTCAACACTTTTCAGTTTGTTCCTTAACTGGAGGGTTTGTAATGGGAACTAAGATGGGGCAAAGCCATAGCTTTGCCTGTCTGTTTGTAGGTTATCTCGAGGAAAGCATGTTCTCCTAGTTCCAAGGACCTATTCCTGACCTTTACAATCGATATATTGATGACGTTTGCATTGTTATCTCAACTACAATTCTTGTCATCCCTTGTCCTGCATAAAATGCCATCCCGAAGTGTCAATTTCTGAGACTTCGACGCCTCTGCAGTGATGATACTGATTTCAGCGTCAAATGTGAGAAGATGTACTCGTTCTTGACAGGGCTCTGGAATCAGACTCTAAACAAAACAGGACTAATACACTGATGCCTAAGTCAAAAGACGAATGACGATCGTGTTCCTCTGGCGCTAGACTACCATCCGCATAATGTTGCCATCCGTAACATCATTTTGAAGAATTTCATTTCCATTGTCCTTGCAGACACAGAAATGGTCGAGATTTTTGGAACCAAACCTATTTTAGCATTTTGGAAAAGTAAAAGTTTTGAGACAACATTTATGTCAGCAGGTCGTTTAAATCAAAGAGAAATATCTCTGAAGCTGACTTCAAGCGAAAAAGAAAATGCAACAGGCCCGGGTGTAAGACTTTTCCCTTCACCTGCATTACTGAGAATGTGGTCTATGCCATTCAGTGCATTTGCTTTGTCAAACTATATGTTGGCGAAAGGTGTCCCCGACTGGGGGTGACCGTTTTGTGGAACATTTGCTCTCCGTTAGAGACAACAGCAACTGCCCAGTCGGTAGCCATTTCCGACTCGCTATGCGAATATGCGGGTGACTGTTCTTATGGAAACCAACAGAGCCATGAAACATAGACAATAACACGAACTAAGAGCTATCCATTTTCTTGGAACTTTCAGACCTCGAGGCTGGAACATTAAGGAACTTCCGTACCAGTAATGTGTAGTCTTTCATAGGTTTGTCAAATCACTTAATTTTGATATTGAACAAAGTATTTGCATCCGCCTTCATCAGATGCAAAACAAAAATGTCGCTAGGTACAGAATAAACAATGTTACGTCAGAGATAACGTTAATCTTGATCTTGATACTTTACACAAATTGTTTACAGAAAAAAATGCTGATGAATAGAAAAAGATAGAAACGCCAATATACAGTTACTGTTTTATATTAAGACCTTCCTGTTTTGTATTACATATTTTTATAAAAAAAAGATGGAAAAGTTGGAAAATTCTGTGTAAACATCACCATATTTTGAAAAAAATCTCCAAGGTTAAGAAAAATTTTCAACGAACAACCTCTCTGTGCATTTCGTGGAGACAAAAATCTAGCTGACATTGTTGTGCATGAAAAAACGGCCAAGTTCTGAAAGGCAATGATAAGAACCATCATAATAAAAAAAAATGAATAAATAAACGGAAAATGCGGAAGGGATTGTGTTATTTGTGAGAGACGTTATACTGGAGAAGTTAAACTTAAACAATATCTGGAACAATTATTAACTGTAATATAGCAACATTCGTTGTAGAACATCAAATGTCGTGTACGGAATTTATTGCTCTAAATATGGAATATAGGACATTTTGTTTTTGATACGGACTTTATCACGGCCAGTATCAAGTGAGCCCGTTAGGGCGAGCTTGATGCGTTACGCCGTGATAAAGTCCGTATCAAAAACAAAATTTCCTATATTTCTTTTATCGGTTATTCACAAAATGATAAACAGAACTTTAACATAAATTGAATTAAACTGAAATTTCTATTTAAGTTAATATATTGTTTATTGCAGTTATTTAAGTGCATTTTTCATTCAACGTCTTACGCGAATGAACACGACAAATAGTATAAAACATGACGTCAGCTTAGCAACCCGCACGCGACGCCTTCAAAGTGACCTAATAATTTCGTGAGTTCGGCGATACTTGAATTATCAGTCTCTGTAGATCAAAGGAAATTCATACAAATTGCCGATAAATGTAAATACATTGTGTATGTGGGAGAAACCGAAACCATGGTAAAGACAAGAATGCAGAATCACTTAACCGATGTACGAAAAAAAAAATTTAAAGACAAACGAGTTGCTATTCATTTTAATTCTCCTGGCCATTCAAGTGACATGAAATATGAAGGAATAGAAATCAGTGAAAAAAGAAAATCAAGCATATTGACAAACAAGAGAATCCCTTTTTTTTATAAAAATATGTAATACAAAACAGGAAGGTCTTAATATAAAACAGTAACTGTATATTTTTCTATTCATCAGCATTTTTTCTGTAAACAATTTGTGTAAAGTATCAATATCAAGATTAACGTTATCTGTGACCAAACGTGCATTGTTTATTCTGTATATAGTGACATTTTTGTTTTGCATCTGATGTAGGCGGCTGTGTCGCTGAAATATAATGCAAATACTTTGTTCAATATTATTACTACCCATGAAGAAACATTTTTGTTTCATTGAGACTTAATTTTGAAATATGTTTTAATTATCAATTTGTTCATATCTTTTGTTCAATTTTCGATATACATTTACACTTGGACAGTTTTGTCTTTAATTCCTGTCCTCTTTTCAACTTAGTTTCCTTCCTTTCCTGCCCCTACCCAAACTCGTATCCTTGCCACTTATATAATAATCACCTAACTGTGAATGTGTTCAATATTTATTTTCTCGGGTGTGTATAAATTCAGCGACATTATCATTTCAGCGACATTTTTTTTAGTAATTCCGTATATCATTTCGTTTTTTCTATGTATAATATTTGAATTCAGCGACGCTGAATTTTAAATAAATTATTTTAAATAAAAATATAAAATATAACTAACCTCATATAAAGAAATAAATTAAATGTACATTAATAGAAATTTTCAAAAAATGTCAGTACCAGTACCAGTTAGAGGTAATACGTCGTTTTCGAGATCCCTTCATTCCCGGAATGACGTAACATCTTTTATGACGTTCCCAGCGTTTTCAGGTTCACTCACATTTCCGGTTTATTGCATTTCCAACACACACAACGTCAATGCGCATCAGAAAGCCTACCTAATTTGTTACAANGCTTACATATTGTCTAATAGAAACAAGCTATAGATTGACGTGAAGTGCCAAAATGAGATTTACAACATGAAAACTGTGGACTAGATTTTTATTTGACGAAAAACAAAATAACCTAGCTGGAAATTGAGACGGATAAAGTATATAAGTTAAGAAAGCCTAATGGATTGGTTCAAGTACAAACATAACAAATCTAACATGACCATTTATCTTTTGAGATCTGTGCATTAAAAACTCTGGCTCAATGATAAGCAAACCTCAAAGATCTGATGATTCTACATGTACACGAATAAGTGTGAATACAGAACGATACAGAGATATAAAATTCTGCAGTCTCAACAACTGTCAATTTTGAAATGCAAAGTTAATTCTATGAACAATAAATTTATGACTGAAAATAATATACATCCAGCAAAAAATCCTACTTTACATACCGGTTTTGAAGGTAAATGTCGCTTAATTTATAAAATAAAACGTCGCTGAATTTATATGCTTTTTGTCGCTGAAATGAAAAAAGTGGGAAATGTCGCTGAATTTATCATCTCTGATTTTCTCGGCTCAATGAATCTCACCTGGATTTTAGTTTCCACATTTCATCCAGCATTTTTACACGTATTTTTTTACTTTTACTTTCCACTCGACGGAGACATTACGTGTCGAAATATTG
The DNA here is from genome assembly GCA_002080025.1 of Modiolus philippinarum. Lineage (NCBI taxonomy): Eukaryota > Metazoa > Mollusca > Bivalvia > Mytilida > Modiolidae > Modiolus > Modiolus philippinarum. Next base: position 133,380 of record MJUU01035115.1, read on the forward strand.
AATATTTCAATTCCGTTTGTATCACTAACATTCAGATGTTGTATTATTTTTCAATTTCTTCCCAACGTTTGGTCCATTTTTTCCATGAACAATATATAAGCGGTATACTGATGACGTTTTGGGGAGTCTTCAGATTCGTAGCAAGCATTGAAATCATTTGTTGATTTCGTATCCTCCTATCATCCCGCAATCAAATGTACTTTTACCCTCAGCGATTAGGAGTCATATTTTCTCGATGTAACTTGCATATTCAGGAAAATGCCATCGGTTCATCAGTTTTTAATAAACCACTGATGTTTTTTGTTATCTCAACTAAAAGTCTTGCCATCCCTTGTACTGCAAAAATGCCATCCAGCAGTCACAATTTCTAAGACGCAGTCACCTTTGCAGTGATTTCAGGGTCCAATGTAAGAAACTGCACTCTTTCTTCTTAATCAGACAGAACTTCAGACCCATTGACAGGGCTCTGGACTCTGTCTCTAAACAATACAAGACTAATACATCGAAGCCTAAAGTCAACAAGACAAATGATGATCGTGATCCTCTTGTGCTTGACTACACCATCCGCATAATGTTGCCATCCGGAACATCATTTTGGAGAATTTCAAATCCATTGTCCTTGCAGACACAGAAATGCCTGAGATCTTTGGATCCACGCTTATTTCAAAATTTCGGAGAGGTAAAAGTATTTGAGACAACATTTAGTCAGCAGGTTGTTTAAATCAAAGAGATATATCTCTAAAGCTGTCTTCAGAGGAACAAGAAATTGTAATAAGCCAAGATATAAGACCTGTACATGTGAAACTACTGAAGTATGGAGACCCAATAATGTGTTCACCATCCTAGCAAAACGGATTAACCTGCATTACTGAGAATGTAGTATATACGTATATGCCGTTCAGTGCATGAAACGTGTCGCGGACTGGGGAGCGTATTGTGGAATATGTGTGCTCATTTCAACTTTGCTGTTTGCCCCCCCTCCCCCCTTACCCAAAATCGTTTCCTTATCTCCAATATTTTAATCAACTTATTGTGAATGTGTTCAAATTTAATTTTCTCGGCTCGCTGAATTCCAATCTCACCCGGGTTTTAGTTATTTTACGAAAGGATATAGGGTAAATGAACATGAGACCATAACACATATGTTAACTCCAACTGCAATAATTTTCTGAGCTGTATGGCCATTTCGGAAATTTATTCTTTATCAGCAGCACCAAAACCCAAACAAAGGAAATCCATAATTTAAAAAATGTTTAAAATGCATAAAACCAAACGAAATCCAAATAATAAGTAATATCAAATATAGCTAAGGACCAAACTACGATGGAGGGAGTTAATCCTTCGGTTTTAGAATTTACATAAATTTAGATAATAGTAATTGAACAAAGTGTACAATATCTCATGTACAAGTACGCAATATTGAAGAAAAATAAAGAGCATACATTTCTACCACGGGGAATTGTTTTACCAACTCCACACTGCAATAAAAGACAAATTCCTGTATTAAATATTTTACGAAAGGATATGGAGTAAATGAACATGAGACCATAACACATATGTTAACTCCATGTTAGTATCTGCATTTCATCCGACGTAGTTACACATATTTTTCAGACGCAGTCGGTACTATGCTCGCTTTTTAACCTTTGAACTTTATGATGCTGAAACCTTGGTAACAGCCGGAGTCCCATGACCAAATATCTTCAATCTGATTGGATAAAAACGTCCTCAGTTACAACAAATTGAGGTTCCTAAAAGGGATGATGTCGTTGATGTAAGGTGAATAAAAAGTTGCATTAATTCTTCGACAGTCGGGAAATAATTTTGTAAATGTGCGATGTACGAGGAATAATAACAACATAATAAATAAAGTGTAGTTTCATTTATCGATAAAAGAGCATATTATCAAACTACATTCATCTGTTTCCCACAGACTGTCAGGTAATGTGGATCAAGCGACTAAAAATAATTGATGTTGTATTTTTCCACATTTTTCTTTCATGTATTAACTTACTATATAGACATGATTAAGTACGGAAGCCGTAAGGGGACACACAAAGAGTAAGTAAAAATTATTTTCAATTCGAGATCACGATAAAACAATACCGTTTTACCGAGATCTCGATAAAAATTATATGGTTATCTCGATAAAACAAACACTAATATATCGAGATCTCGGGTAATTATATCGTTATCTCGATAAAACCATCATTGTTATATCGAGATCTCGCATAATTATATCGTTATCTCGATAAAACCATCATTGTTATATCGAGATCTCGGATTATTATAACGTTATCTCGATAAAACCAATATTTATCAATTATGGACTTTTTACGAGGTCAATATGTTATATATGGACCTGTTAGGTTTATATTGACCGAGGACGTAGTCCGAGGTCAATATATCCCTAACAGGTCCATATATAACATATTGACAGAGTAAAAGNGATCTCGGATTATTATAACGTTATCTCGATAAAACCGAAATTGTTATATCGAGATCTCGGATTATTATATCGTTATCTCGATAAGATCAATTTTGCTATATCGTTATCTCGGATTATTATAACGTTATCTCGACAAAACCGAAATTGCTATATCGAGATCTCGGATTATTATATCGTTATCTCGATAAAACCATCATTGTTATTTAGAGATCTCGGAATATTATATCGTTATCTCGAGTTATTGGCCATCACGCGTTAATTGGTTCCTCAATTAAAGATATTAAAGNGAGTGAGTTTGTTGCATGTGTGCAAAGGATAATATATGCAAACACATCTGTTATTTTCAAATAAAAGAAACCAGAAAACTTTTTTTTGTTTTCCTTTATATGTGCAGCGCTTAAAAATACCATGGGACTTTGTATCGATTTCGGCTGTCTAATATCTCCGTGCTCTTGATATCCGTAAAGACCGTACTTTTTATTATTTCTATAATAAGATCTTTCGCGGTGCAAAAATAAGACTTGAAAGTCAAACTGGAAATAAATTTAGTTATATAGCGTCAACATAACTATAAATAGAAACATAGCGTCAATATATTTAAAAATAGAAACATGGCGTCAATATACATATAAATAGAAACAAAGCTGAAAATACGCTAAATATTTTTGAAATCACGTGACTGTTTCAGCCAATGAAATTGATAGGATACTTTGTCATATGTAATATTGTTAAATCGAGACCTCGGATTATTATATCGTTATCTCGATAAAATCAATATTGCTATATCGTGATCTCGGATTATTATAACATTATCTCGATAAAACCGAAATTGTTATATCGAGATCTCGGATTATTATATCGTTATCTCGATAAGATCAATTTTGCTATATCGTTATCTCGGATTATTATAACGTTATCTCGA
>MJUU01035115.1:136818-157797 GCA_002080025.1 Modiolus philippinarum
TAGAGATCTCGGAATATTATATCGTTATCTCGAGTTATTGGCCATCACGCGTTAATTGGTTCCTCAATTAAAGATATTAAAGTATATATTTTAATATTTATTATACCCCCGCAAACAAAGTTTGAGGGGGTATAAAGGATCACTCTGTCCGTCCATCTGTCAATTTGCCCGTCCGTCTGTCCATTGGTCTTGTAAGCGCAACTCCTCCTAACCCATTCAACGGATTTGAGTAAAACTTTACACAAAGTAAGGGCACTGTATGAAGGTATGCATGAAGAAATATAATGATGGTCGGAATGCAACAATGGGAGATAATTGGACACTGACCTTGTAAGCACAACTCCTCCTGAACCAATCAATGGATTTCAATGAAACTTTACACAAAGAAAGACCATTACATTATGATATGCATGAAAAAAATAATAAAATGATGGTTTGACCCGGCTTCAAGGGGAGGCAATTGGACTTTAACATTTTAACCAGTTTTATTTTGACACTGATATGGTGATCACAACTCTATCTGAAATGATCAATAGATTTCACAAAGGAAGAGGATTATTTGTAGATATGCATGATAAAATATATTGATAGTCAGAATGCTTCAAGGGGGATAATTGGACGTTAACGTTTTAAGCAGTGTGGGTTTTTTTGTGATCGTGCTCATGTCTAGTTTTGAGCTAACCGAGCTGAAGGTCGTTTGTGCTTTTAGATGTACATGTATGTTGTGTGTCGCTGTCCTTAACATTTCCAAAATATATTCACAAATGCCACTTAAGGTTTTACTTCAAACTTGACACAGCTAATCTTTCATGTCTTAAGGCTAAATTTTATTCAACTGACTGAAAGCCAGTGTGAACTTTTCCCATCAAGTTGCATCTGTCTGTCGTCCATCGTAAACTTTTCACATTTTCCATTTTCATCGTCTCTGAAATTACTTGACAGATTTTAGCAAAACTTTGCATGAATGTTCAGTGGAAACAACTCCACAATTCCTTTACTCTTTTTTCATTGCAATAAAAACATGGCAGCAAGAGCAAATCTCATTGTCCCATTTTTAGATGACCTGGCAGTGTGAGCTATTGTCAACACTTGGCTTCCATCGTCTGTCATCCGTCGTCATCGTAAACTTTTTAAAAAATTTCCTCTGAAACTGCAAAAGGGATTTCAATGTTACTTCACATGAATGATCATTGACATATTGGCTACAAAGATTCCACATTTTGAAAAGAATATATAAATAACATGGCAGATGTTACTAAAACTAGAACATAGGGTTCAGGCAACAGTTTTTATGCCCCCCCCNCAAACAAAGTTTGAGGGAGTATATAGGAATCACTCTGTCTGTCCGTCCGTCTGTCCATTGGTCTTGTAAGCACAACTCCTCCTAAATCGTTCAATGGATTTCAATAAAACTTTACACATTTGAAGGGCACTATATGAAGATATGTATGAAGAAATTTTATGATGGTCGGAAGGTAACAAGGGGAGACAATTGGACTTTGACTTTTTAAACCAGTCGGAGTTGAACACAGACCTTGTAAGCTCAACTCCTCCTGAACCAATTAATGGATTTCAATGAAACTTTACACACAGAAAGACCATTGCATTAAGATATGCATGAAAAAATATATAATGATGGTTTGACCGTTCAATGGGGAGGCAGTTGGACTAACTTTAATCAGTTTTATTTTTACCATGTAATGGTAATAAGGGCCCCGCCACAAAAAGTGGCGGACGCCCTATAGTAATCCGAGATCTCGATATAACAATTTTGGTTTTATCGAGATAACGCTATAATAATCCGAGATCTCGATATAATAAATCGAGATATCGATGTAATAAATTGAGATAACGATATAATAATCCGAGATCTCGATATAACAATGTTTGGAGTATCGAGATAACGATATAATAATGCGAGATCTCGTTATAACAATGATGGTTTTATCGAGATAACGAGATAATAATGCGAGATTTCGATATAACAATGGTGGTTTTATCGAGATAACGATATAATAATCCGAGATCTCGATATATTAGTGTTTGTTTTATCGAGATAACCATATAATTTTTATCGAGATCTCGGTAAAACGGTATTGTTTTATCGTGATCTCGAATTGAAAATAATTTTACCTATTCTTTGTGTGTCCCCTTACGGCTTCCGTAATTAAGAATATGAATACTGTAAAACTATTTAAAATTTGTTTTATAAGTATGTTTGATTAATAGAAGGTTCGATTGTGATACACAAAAAATGTACACATCTTGTGTACTCATTGTTTTGGTTAGGTAACTGTAAATAATTTATCAGAAGAGCCGCGAACTATTGTAATTATTCTACTTTTTAAATTCTTAGAAACACAAAGCACAAGGACTGACAAATTGCTATAAATACCCCATTTAAATTGTTGCTTATCAGGTAAATATGGTCCGATAAGTGTCCTAAATGAATATTCAACTTTTAATCGAAAGATTTTGTCAGTGCATTTTGTGTACTTTTGAGAGATTTTTGCTTTCAAATTTTAACAGGTCATATCGGGGTCTTTCCATTGGTTAGATTTTTTTTTGTTTTTTGCTTTATTATGTTTTTTCGTATTTTATTATTTATACATATTGCTATTAGATTAATACCCACTTTCAAAATATTTTGGGTTTTCGTTTATCATTGTTTCTGTCTAAGAAATAATTACTAATTGGCAATTTAGGCTACGATATTTCTTCTGTTTTGGGGGAATTTTCATTTGTAAGGTTTTTACAATTAAATATTTTTGACAAAGGTACAACAAAGGAAATGCGTCTGTCTACATAACTGAAACCTTCCAGTTTAATCTTAAAAACTCACCGCTGGTACCAAATACTAAGTTTATCAATCAGAATGAACAAATAAAGAGATATTGAGTAAATGTACATGGGACAAAATCCCTATAAATACATGGTAAGATTGAGCAAATGGAACAACGCTATTATTCTTGTTCTTCATCTGAAGCATATATTTTTGGGAGAGATTAGAAAGGGAGCGCATTGAGCAAGAGCACACATACTTTGGGACAGCCGTCATATTCCCGATCTCGAATGCGCATTTTAAAATTAATCTAGTGAGTTAAGAAAGAGAATACAATGTCCCTTTACGAAAACAAGATATAAATATATCTGCCCGCGAAATTAATATATATGAAAAGAGATGCCTGCGAAATTAATATTTTTCAAAAGAGATTATGATAATTGAGTTTTTTTTAAAAGTCACTACAATAGAATGGTGTCCGTCGTCATAAGCACATACAGACGAGCACACCGGATCTACGATTGTAAGGTATTAAAGGAAATATCAGAGTTGTAAATGCTTTGTACAGTTAACGTTTTTAAAGTTAATTGTCACGATAAAATGTCAGATTCAATCAAAATTACATGTACGTTCTGATTGTTGCATCGCTTCATACAATGTTTTGCACATTGTTGTTTTGAAGAACGAAGAAAACACATCTATTTTACTGCCTCGACTATCTTTTTTTTAAAGATAGTACTTGTTTATTTTTACTTTCACCTCGACGGAGACATAACGTATCGAAATATTAAGCATTTTAATCCCGTTTTTACGTTTTAAATTCAGATGTTGTCTTATTTTTGTTTTGATTTTAACTTAGTAGTCCAATTTCGGTGGTTGACCATTTCACTGACTGTTGTATTTTTGTATTATATAACCAACTTGCAAAACATATTTTGGTTAATATCATAATAACCTCACCATACATATAAACAATATTTTGCTTTCTTTTAAAATGACTTCAATATTTGATTATGTCCAAGTTGATAGTATTACTTATAAATATAATTTGATTTTATTAGAAAACCAACGACGCATTTTGAAGATATCACGATTATGTCCAGAGGTCTTAAGGTTTGATGTTTTGATAATAAACAGTGATTCAGCTATCCCCATAAAATGACCGGTCCACACCTTGTTTTTAGCATTTGTTGATCGGACATTAAATAAGGTAGGCAAGATATAATTTAAGTGCATGTAATATTTATAGGGTAATTCAAAGCACCCAGAATGTCGAATTTTTCTTGGAAATCTTCAAATAAGCCATACACTGAAGAGCAGAAAAATGGTTTCTTAAAGTTTTGCTTTTTACACAGACACGAGAGATGTGTGCTTTCCATATATTTCAGTTATTGTGTACTTAGTCTTTGAGAGAAAATTTCTTTTATGTATAACATATGTTACAGTACAAATTGGAATCCAGTAGGATCCGGAATTCTCCTAGTACAAATGGAATTCTAATTTCTACTGGGACAAATTAGAATTCCGATTTGTACTGGATTTATTTCAGTACAAATTGGAATTCCAATTTCTACTGGGACAAATTAGAATTCTGATTTGTACTGAATTTAATCCAGTTCAAATTGGAATTCCAATTTCTCCTAGGAGAAATTGAGATATCCTGATTTGTACTAGTAGGATTCTGAATCCTACTGAATTTCTAGAATGATCCAGAATCATACTGGAAATTTTGTTCAGGGGGATTCTGGATATTACTGACATTCAAAGAAGAAAAAAGTTTTTGATTTTGTTGTAAGAAGTATGTATTTCACAGCATTTTAATTTATAAAAAAATGAATACTATAACAATAGAATGACAAATGAAATAATTTTAATATAACTACTATAGTAGTAGTTTATTGTAATAGATGCTGGAATTCTGAGGCATTTGGTAGAGCAGGGAATTTTAGATTTACAACAAGAGCATCGTATTGCATTTGCCAGAGTAATTACAAACTGTGGCTGTTGTACTGCCATCTTACAATGAACGATTTTTTTAATACATGACAATGTGTGAACAGGATATATTGCATTTATACCATGAAAACAAAAAATCAACAAGATCAGTATCAGAAAAGTACTTTTTAAGAATGTCATCTTTAGAAAAATTCCAATATTTTTTTTGTAAAATACCTCCATTTGTTCTTCCATATCTAAAATTAACTTATGAAAACTAGTGATCAAAAGTTTGAACTGTGCTCAAAGGTTTAAGAGTTCGAGGAAAAACATCTATATCTTTTATACAATTAGATAATTAATCATATTCTTTAATAATTTATCTTTTAATTAAATGATCACCAAAACAGTGGAAGAGACAAATTATTAATAATGTTTTACTTCTCTACCTCCGTTTCCATTGATTTTAGTTAGTAGGATCCAGAATCCTACTAGTATAAATTAGGATATCTCAATTTCTCCTAGGAGAAATTGGAATTCCAATTTATACTAGATTAAATCAAGTACAAATCAGAATTCTTATTTGTCCTGGTAGAAATTAGAATTCCATTTTGCACTTAATTAAATCCAGTACAAATCAGAATTCTAATTTGTCCCAGTAGAAATTAGAATTCCAATTTGTACTAGGAGGATTCTGGATCCTACTGGATTACAATTTGTACTGTAACATATATACTACCATATTTCGAAATATTGTTCATTTTGAATTTAATAATTTCCAAATATTCTTCTGCCCACTTGTTTATAGTGTCTCACTGTTTTATTTTGCCAAGTTTACTTACAATTGACTCGATTAGTGCCCATTGTTTTTTTTTTAATCTTCCATTCGTGTTGCCAAGCAACAGATGACAGAAGTTATAACAACACTTTTCCAGTTAATTATATCCCAGCACTTTCTGAAGACAGTTCGAGGATATTGTTTCCGACCCGGAATGTTAGCTTGTCCGAAATGATGTGAGGCGAACTACTCCTATATTAAAAAAAAATTGGTATGGAATAGTTGCACATATGCTGCATATACGCAATAAGCATTCTGATTTTTTATATTGGTGTTTATGCAAACAAGAGGTACCAAGCTGTCGATTTTGAAACTTGTTGCATGTGACGCGAATTTCTCCTGTGGTTTGGATATTGGGATTTAGTTTTGTTGTGGAGTTGTTGTATACAATCTCTAGATGCACAATAAGCTTTCGGATTTTTTATTTTATTTATCTTGGTGCAAACAAGAGGTCCCAATTTGTCGATTTTGACAAAGGCCCGAGATATAGATCTGACACTTGTGGGGTGCGACGCAAACTCTTCCTACATTTTTGGATTTACAGTAGTGTTATTACTTTGTTGCAGAATTGTTGCATATAGTCTGCAGATATGCAATAAGCTTTCGGAATTTTGATTCCGGTTCCGACTTTGGTAGACTTTCTGAAAATGTCAAAGACACATATTTTTTTTTATTATGTTATATAATCTAATATGACAAGCGTTTGGTAACAAAATGAAATTCTCAAAATTCAGGATTCTAAAAGGTTGTTCCAATAATGGCAAAGTTCCTGAATGTCTCAAAGACCACTTATTTTTTGGAATTCTACCTAGGAAACATACTGAAATATTGTCTTTTGTTGAGGACAAACATTTTCATCAATTGGATTTCAAAATTATTTGATTGCAATTGTGGTAAATTTCATGAAAAGCTCAAAACCCTTTATTATTGTTTTTCTTTTTTTTTTTTGGAATTCTATCTCGCAACCACACTTAAATATATTGTTTCGTTTAAATATTTTCATCAATTGGATTTCCAAAATATTTGATTCCAATTGTGGTTAATTGCCTGAAAATCTCAAAGACCAAGATATTATTATTTCTACACAGCATCCTTACTTTCATAAATTGTTTCTATTAGAGCAAACATTTTCACTAATACGATTTCAAAAATATTTGATTCCATTTTTGGTATATTTTCTAAAGTCTCATTGACCACTTATTTTTGGGAATTCTACATTTTTCACCAATTTTATTTCAAAAATATTTGAACTCAAGTTTGGCAAATTTCCTGAAGGTCTCAAAGATCACTTATTATCATTTATTTTGAATTCTGCTTAACAATCATAAATCCTTTAATTATTTTAGTAAAAATGACGACTATCAATAGTTTGATTTCAAAAATATTGAGAAAAAAATATTTCTAGGGCGTATAAGAACGGTTTTCTGTGTCAAACAGGGAGTGCGGGTAAAACTGCCGTTCCTGACAACCTCTAGTTTTATGTTTGTTGACGACCCCGCATCCATGAATAAGAAGAAAAATGGATGTAGCGTTGATGTAGGCATCAGTGGATTCCGCTTAAGCCCGTATTAGAGGCCGTCTTGAACTTATTAAAAGGAATGAGTAAATATATGTTGAAGGCCTCGTGTTAGCCTCAAGATGAATAACAGTTAGCAATAAAAGTGTAGTTCAACTGCTTGGTTTCACCGTGTAATCGTAGAGACTTCGTCTCATGCGTATTTACTGCATATCCTTTCATTGTTTGTTTTTCATTTATCTGTACAAGTTTCAAGCAAGATTATTTCAGACAAGGGCCAAGTTTTATACCAGAGAGACGTATTGCTGCCTTAGAATCAATCTATTCTTTATGACCATATACAATTATTGACAATTCTGCTGATCTACATATCTAAGAGTATTGAACAAATATACATAAAATAAATGGTTTGATAAGCACTGCCACAAACACTGCTGAATTAGGGCTATGTTCAGCCGTTGTTACTTTCGTTCCGTCAGATATTCTAAGGCCGTCACCACGACGTCATAAATAGATATGAAATGTAGGTGTCACAAATGAAAACTAACATTTTCAGCTAGATTCAAGTCTTCCTGGATTTGACATTACCGATTCTGACTTTATCCTGGATTGACCAGTGTTACGGGTGCTGTATATAGAGTAGAACATGCTGACCCTTCCGGAGGACCTGATGTTACTCTTTGAGAGTTCACACTGTTAGTGCTTTAGTGTTTATTGTTGTATCTGTAGTGTTTGTGTCTTGTGGTTCTGTAGCGTCATTGCTCCTCCGTCTTCTGGTGTTCTTACTTTTGCCTTGTCTCTTGACTTTGATTTTATTTAATTTTGTTCTTTGTTACTTCGGTATTCTACTGCCGTTGTTCTGATTATTTTCAGATTATGGCTTTCCATTTTATTTGAGTCTAATGCTGCTGATGAGAGGGAACTCCTTGAAACACGCGTACAACTGTTTTTTATGCTACAACGAAAAAAGAAGGGAAACGGGGAATGTGTCAAAGAGACAACGACCCAAAGGGGAGTAATAACAACTCAAAGCCACCATAAGATATTCAATGAAGGGTGAGAAAACCCAACACCCAACGGCAGGTCGGAGTCGGCCCCTGAATAAAGAGTAATCAAGTTCAGCGAAATAAACATCATCCTAGACTCCTATAGATATAAAGTAAACTAACTAGAAAAATGACAAGACACACAAAGGCTTAATAAATTTCCTGACTTAGGACAGGCGCAAACCTGCTGCGGCGGGGTTAAACTAGTTTTATTAGGCATTTTCTTTTATTTTGAATATGCACAGTAAGTTTTTTTTATATATTGATATGCTTGACCTATTAAAAATGGCCTAAAAAATTCAAAAGTTTTAATGAGTTTTAAAATTGATAGGATTATTTAGAGAAGTAGTGTACAAATTTACCCCAGACCTGGCTTTAGTACAAAGATCATACTGGAAGACTTTTCTCTAGTTGTCGGTAATATGACAAATTATAATATTAGTACACGAAAACATCTGCACATCATATATACGATCTAACAAATAACCAAAGACAAGGGGATTGGGAATTTTTTTTATTTTATTTATTTATTTCTATTTTTTTGTTAATTTAAAATTGTAAGACGCATACATGTTTTGATCATGTCTGAACTATTTGTTTAAAACAAATATACAGCATTTTCCTTTGATTTGTTTATGTCCCAATTTCATTCTAGATATATGCGTAGTTACGTATTTGATAATAAAAGATTCTTTATTTCAGGAAGCTATGAAGCTGTGTATTGTTTTCCTTGCAATTACGTTGGCAGTATGTCAAGCTAAAAGAGGTGGTGGGGGCAGGAGACCAGGCGGTGGAAGACCACGCCCACCAAGACCAACCGATCCAACAGCCTCACCACCTGAATTATCAGTATACAGTGGGTCATGCTTTGCTAGAGTGCAACAAAACGGAGACGACTTCCAAATCGTACTGAAGTTCAATCAACCAATAGAAAGTTTGAATGTAAGCTTTCGTACAAATTGATATACAAAATTTATAAGCGGCTCTAAAAGCTGAGTAATTCGTATAAAATAAACCTTGAAGAAACAAATGGAAAAAGTCGATTTACTTAGCCCATGTAGAATTTCTTCGTTTAAAAATGGTCGGATAATCACCTGTCCAACAATCCCTACACAATTTTCGATCAAAATACTTTTGAATAAGAATATAAATATTTTGACACATTCCAATCAAAATCAGATTTACAACAATAAAATGAATATCAAATTAAACATTTGGATAATGTATAATATAAAAGCTAGAAGGGAACTAAATAAAAATATGAATTGAAAGCGAAAATCGACCAAGGGCGGCACTTTGAATGACTGATCTTTGAAACGAATTCCGCCTGTCAAACCCAAAGTCCAAGTTGCCTTGGTGTAGAAAAGCATTTCAATATTACTCTGAAAAGTAAATAAAAGCAAATACCAAGAGTATTGTAAATGGATAGTATTAAAAGCAGTTTGTAGAAAAATTAATTCAAATTAGATTTCTGAAGTCATATTTTATTTTCTAAGTTGCTGCATTCACCAGAATGATGTGGTTCGTTAAATAAAGGTTTTAAAAAACGCTATCTAAAATAAAGTTTTTAGATAGCGTTTTTTAAAACGAATAATATATTGGCACGTCAGAAAATTTACCAACATTTATATTTATATTTTTTGTAGGTCGATAGCTTTGTTATTACAGAATCAAGACGCAACAAAGTGTTCGTATTATCAAGTTCCGATCCAGTTACAACTGAGAGTGTAGAGATTTTATATACTGCAGAATATTACCAACGCAGAAGACGAATTCGTGCGAGGTGCGGCTGCAATGGCGGAAACCAACCCACAACAATCGCATCTACACCAGCTGCTACTACAGTGGCACCTACGACTACCACAACAGAAGCCACACAAGAGTCTACTACCACTGCTGCTGCCCCACCTGTTGCTTAGTTAAGGAGTAGTAGAGTAAACCTTTGTTGGAGACTTATCCAAATTATAAACAGATCCATTATATTTAATTGTCTTAAGAATAATGTATTGCAGCTCCAGTAAGGTACAATAAAATCATTTAACTTCCTAAGAGTCTCATTTCTTCTTTGTTCTAATCAAAAGGACATTAACATAACGTGGGATAAAGAAATACTACTTATCTCTGCCGCGGTACATAGCCCGTCTGAAAGGGACTGGTATCAAGGAAAATCGATTAGGGTCAAAATACCCAACCTAGCAAAATATTCACTTCTAATGGACTTAAAAATAAAAGTTACATATAAACCATGAGAAGATATGGAGTAAATGCACACGAGAAAATAACCTACAGATACATGGTGAAATGGAACATCTCTTTTATTGCTGTTCTTCATCTTGATGTCCCTTGAGGCTTTCAACAATAAGCTTTGTTCAAGTTCAATATAACTTTTTAAAAGGTTGCAAATACATATAATAAAAGTGTCGGTCTTCTAAACCACATGTATGTCTAAAAAGAGAGTAATATTAAAATTAAAAGAAAAGATAACACTAAATAAAGTAGACGGGACTGTCAGAAAGGATAGCTATGCCCGCATTGCCAGTTTAACCCTTACCCTCCAAATTCAAGAATTTTGCAATCTATATTAACGACAGTCGGAGACAACAGTGATCCTCAGCTCCATATCTGACACAGAAAAACAATTGTTATAGATCATGGATTTATTTTTCTTGACATTTTCGAAAGTCACTATTCTTACTAAAAGGAATTCAAGTATATGGTTAATTGTAGGAATAAAAAAAACAAAAACAAAAACAAAAAACACACACACAAAAAAACAAAAATTTGTTTCCATTAGAACAAACATTACCGATTGGTTTTCCAAAAAATATCTAAGTTTAGTATTAGATATTTCATAAACCCAATCGGTAATGTTTGTTCTAATTGAAAAAAAATTCTGAGACTATGGTTTCAATGTATAATTCATTAGTGAAAATGTCTGTCCTCATGAAATAACTTCTTAAAGTATTGTTGATGAGTAGATTTTCAAAAACAGAATTGTCTTTGATAGGGAAGTTCGGGTTTACCAGAATAAAATATAGGAAAATATTGTTCAAATTAAAACAAATTCTAAAAAGTGGTCTTTGAGACTCTCCTGAAATATACCAAAACTACAATCAAATGTTTGTCTTGATTTAAACAAATTCCAAGCATGGTTGCTAGGTAGTATTAAAACTAATTAGTGGTCTTTTAGACTTTCAGGATGTCTTGATTTAAACAAATTCTAAGCATGGTTGCCAGGTAGTATTAAAACTAATTAGTGGTCTTTTAGACTTTCAGGATATTTAACAAATAATACTGTAAATTTACTTCCCCCATATGGCCATATCGACAACTTATGTCTCATCAGTGCAGATGAAATAGACACATTGGAAATCCGGAAATTGAAAGTTGTTACAAAGGCTGATATAGAGAACACATAAATATAAAGCCAAACTCGGCTAAGGACAGAGCTTTGTATAATGGATATACTCCTTAGTTTTAGATAAAATTTTCCAATTAAGATATTGTAAGTTTCCAAAAAAATCGGATTTCGGACCAACGCCGAAGTACCGGACAACTGGGCTGGTAAATACCCTCGGGACCAACAGTCCACCAGCAGTGGCATCGACCAAGTGGTAATAAATAATAAAATACCGAAGTTCCTGTAAAGTTACTTTCTGCATATGGCCATTTCGACAACTTATGTCTCATCGGTACAGATAAAATAAAAACATTGGAAATCCAGAAATCGAACGTTGTACAAAGGCTGATAAAGAACAAATAATCAAAGGGATCTAAATACAAAGCCAATATCAGCTAAGGACAAAGCTTTGCATGAGGGATATACTATTTTAGACAAAATTTTCCAATTAAGATATTGTAAGTTTCCAAAAAAATAGGTTTTCGGGCCAGCACCGAAGTACTGGACTACTGAGCTGGTGATTCTCGGGAAACTTGACCAATTGCTGTGTTTTATGTCCCTGCTGTTAAAAAACAAAATCTCATTCACGACACCTCTTCCATATATGCAAATACAAAGACCATAGTGGAGCTATCCTATACAAACGCATATCAAAGTCAAGCTTTGAATAAATTATTCCATAAAACATCCATTTATAGGTCCAATATAGTAAAATTGGCCTGTCCCTGTATAGGTATTTTTTAGAAACATGCCTAAAAGAAAATGTTACAGCATGAATAATGACGTTATCTTGGGAATTTCTTTTAGCAAATCGTGTGATCAGCTTGGAAAACATTTAGTTTGTTATTTGAAATATTCTAACATCAGTCAAAAATATTGTAATATGTTGTTGTCCTGATATCCAGGAAAAATACGTTACCAATATACAGACCATTGTCCAAGCTAGTGGATGAAGTCTTCTGTTTTTTTTTGGATATGCTTTTTAGTGTTCTTACTCAAAATGAGACCAGTAAATAAGAAAATTTATCAAAATAAAAGTTACAATAACGTTAATTTTCATCAGATACAGCAAAAACTGTAGCAAATATCATCCAGTTTTATATTAAAAAGTTTATACATGATTAAAACTCAAAAGAAATTTTGTCAGGGAAATTGAAATAAAATGTCATCAGATACGTTACCATCAGATTTCCATCCATTCATCTATTAAAAGTTACTAATGATTTGGGAATAACTAATATGAAGGGAAGAGACGTCATCCTTATGACTTGTGCATAAAAGATGAAATTTTCTTTGCGTCCGATAGCAAAAATAATAAAGAATGCCCCTCTCTCCAATTTCTGATTTTTGTAGTATTAACGAGGCAGCATAAATCCACTACAATATCTAAATGACCTTTAAAATTGAAGGAATCGTTAAGAAAAAACATTTACATTAAATTTTTGGCTAGAAATGTGCATCAATAGTTAGCACTGAAGGTCTTACATTTGCTGATCAGATACGTTACCTATATATAATTTGTTGTTGTTTTACAGATTCTGAACATCTTGTTTGATATTTGGTATTTTGGGGTCGCTGCTGTTATCTTAATATATTTTATGGCATTAAAATACACACAGACACTTGAGTTCACGACATATACTGCAAATGTATTACTTTTCAGAGGGGGAGCCGGTCCCTTTTCGGGATTTCGGGATTGGATGTTTTTAAAAGCTCGGGATTTTGGGATTTTTATTGTTTCGGGAAACAAATTCAGCGGAAATCGGGATTTCATCAATCTTAAGTTTCTTTGTAGTTCGGGATTTCGGGATTTAGACAAAATAAAGTCGGGATTCCGGGATGAGATCTCCTCCGACGCCCCTCTTTTCACGATTTACTGATATTCGCTGTTTTTATTGTTGTCTATAAAGAGCAAAATGGGTGCCTGTTTAAAATGCATTTTTATCATTTGCAATGAGTTTACCTTTTTATACTTGATAAATATGACAACAGTTTTCTGCAAATATTTATATTTGCATTCAACGCAAAAATTAAATTATTACGGATACGTTACCTTTCTGAGATACGTACCTGAAGGTTGATGGACTTTGAACATATTGAAAAAAGTGTTATTGCTCTTCACAGAGAATCAATGAAAAGGGATGAATAAAAACTTTGTAAAAATATTTTATAAATTATTAAGTTAACAAAATTAGAATGTGAACGCCACCTTTTTTACGTCTCCTACTATGACTGTTTCTTGTTTAATGTTCAAAGCTAATTTAATGAAAGACTTGTTTAAAAGTTTTTAAATCCATATGCCACGAGTTTCTATGCCAAAAAACAATCGCCCTACATCGGATTTCAAGATTACAAATAAAAGATGACTGTCATACTGGTAATGTATCTGATATATTGGGAAATTCCATGCTGGTTTTGACATGCTGTAGCTGAAAGTTATAGTCAACTGCTGCTTCATTTATTTATTGCATTTCATTTTTAACAAATAAGTTTATCGTTTCATTCATACTTCCAAAATTTTTTTCTGGTGGTTGATTTGGTCCTATTTTGAGAGAATGGTATTCGAGGATACCCCCGGGTTCTAACAGTCCACCAGCAGTGGCATCGACCAAGTGGTAATAGATAATAAAATACCGAAGTAAGCGTAAATTCACTTTCTACATATGACCATTTCGACAACTTATGTCTCATCGGTACAGATAAAATAAAAACATTGGAAATCCAGAAATCGAAAAAGGCTGATAGAGAACAAATAATCAAATGGATCTAATTATAAAGCCAAACTCAGCTAAGAACAGAGCTTTGCATGATGGAGATATTCCTTAGTTTTTGACAAAATTTTCCAATTTAGATATTATAAGTTTCCAAAGTCGGTTTTCGGACCAGCACTGAAGTACTGGACTACTGAGCTGGTGAATACCCTCGGGTTCTAACAGTCCACCAGCAGTGGCATCGCTACAGTGGTAATAAATAACAAAATACCGAAGTTACTGTAAATTTACTTTCTACAAATGGCCATTTCGACAACTTAACCCTTAGTATTGAGGGTTTTTTTTAAAACACCGGTCAAATTTTACAAAATGTTTTACAAGATTATATGCTAAAATTTCAGAAAATTTGAGTCATTAACATTTTCAGAAACTTCATAAAAGTTGGAACCAAAATCAAAATTTCGAAACCTTATTGCTCATTTACAGACTATATGCAACAATAAACCCCTTATTAAAAAAGTAATAGGCAGAGTAAGAGAAGAGACATTTTGTGTCAAAATCCACATCTTGGATTTTTGTAAAAATTGACATCTTGGGGCCTCTTGTTTGCGCCAAGATAGATAAAAAAATCCAAAATAATATTTCGCATATACACAATGTACATACTGTTTGCAACAATTCACAACAAAATTTAAATCCCTAAATCTAAAAATCACATGCCACATGTGTAAAAATCGACATCTTGGGTACTCTTGCTTGCATCAAGTTCAATATAAACAATCCGAAAGCTTGTTGCGCATCTGCAGTATATATGCAACAATTCAACAAAAGTAAATTCCTAAATTCAAAACTGTAAGAGGAGGTCACGTCACAAGAAAAGCGCAATGGACGGCGGGATAGAGGGACAGACGGAGGCAAGGAGATTATCCCCTTTCTTTCGGAAGTGCAGGGATAATTATGTTCATAAGCAGTAAATCGGCATGTAAAAATTAGCATATGTGCTTTAAGTTTTGAACTTTAGTGACCTTAAGTGGATCACTGGAAATGACGTCACCGAAAGTGATGTCAACCGCAAGTCAAGTGACCTCCGCTACTGGTCATGAAGAAATAAAGCAAGCGTACAGCTCAAGCACAGGGGATCTTTTTACGCACTCCACACGCTATGCTGAGAGACAAACTCCATCTTAAAATGAACAATTACGGAATATTTTTTGCTACCATCGTTTCTATGTGTATCATTGTGCTATTCAGTAAAAGGGATTTTGCTTGAAATATTTGAATTAATTTGTCATATAACAAATAGGTTGAGTAATGTTTTATTCATTAAAAATGAAAAAACAAAAACAAAAACACAAAAGAGAACAAAAAAAACCCCACAATTTTCTAAACATGCAATAACACAGATGCTCATGGGGGTAATAACAAAATTACCGAACAGAATTATTAAGAGTCATAGTCCAAGAGGCAAAAAAGAACCAAAAAAAACCAAAGCAGGTGGTAACCACCAGAAAACTTTTCGACCATAATGGTCCTGACCTAGTACAGGCATTTTAAAAGAAATGTTGAGTTAAAGCGATTTTATGACGAGCGCCAAACCTTCTCTTCCATTGTGGTAGTGTCCGGTAGCAACTCAACAGCGATTGATATATCGAAAGATCGTAGAGAGTAAAAAGAAATGATCAGCCCATTATTGAGTTAAAAGGGTTCTTGAATCAGAGTTCGGACCGAAACGTCAAATTTTTCCAAATGGCACCGATTTCATCAACATTCGGTCGCACTTTTTCTAGAAATTAAATCATTGACCGCATGTTACTTATCGGTTTTCCTAGCACTTCTTGGCTAGTGTGAAATTTGAGTAAGATTTGGTGAAAATATATCATAACTTGTTCTTCTCAAGATATAGCCAAAACTATCATTTTGAGTATTCTGGATCACGGTAAATTTCACATGTTCAGTATTCTTACCAAACAAACAGCTTTGGGTTGTCTCTCGTTGGATGTTAACGTGGTTTATCTGATGACAAAATAGAAAACCAATCTAAAAAACAAACAAACAATCAAATAAACAAAACAAAAAACTCCAAAATGTTCAGCTCGATCATCATGCAATCGTAGCGCAATTTTGTGTTCCATGTATATTCATGATGCCATATTAAACAGAAATGGAAACCACTGCACCATTGTTAGCCAAACTTTGTTCTGATTGCATGGGCTGGTGGTATCTGAGAAGATTTTTGAACGTGTTTTCAATAGGGCTAAATATTAAAACTGCGTGCTCCTCGCTGGCGACCAAGGATCTGCCGGATACGTTTTTAAAGAGGACGCCTCAAGGACTACTTTAATCAAGTTTGGTTTCGAATGGCCTAGTGGTGTTAGAGGAGAAAATCTTTGATTAAAAAGTTAACGACGGAAGGACAGACAATGGAAGCCAAGTGACGGCAAAAGCTCACACCGGCTGTAGCTAGGTCAGCTAAAGAAAAATGGTATATTTGTATAATATTTGCTGCAAAGGGAAGAAATATTATACCAATTTTCATAGTATATGTTCGAGTCGATCTAACTTTTGTCAGCGGGAACAAACAGTAACTTAAATTGAAATTTAATTTACAAAACTGTTAAAATTTTTATTAAATAAATAAATAAACACTATAGGTAGCACACAAATCAAGGTACAAAAATAACATCAAATGTTCTGAATCATTTCCTCGAGTTCTTTAAATAACACAGATATTTCTTGTTTCAGCTGTTGGATTGTATCGGTGTCTTTTTCACTCACCATGGGTCTAAAATTTTCAATCTGGACATCATTTGGCATATATTTATGTCCTATATAAAAACGATTTACCATTTGAGTTTTCTCGGTCACAATATTTTCCGAAGCACTCTTATTAATTACTGATGTGATAGAGTTTGATTTTTCACTAAAAGCACTTACATCCACACAGTCCTTGTCTTGTAGATGAGCTGGTATTTCAACGAATTCTGCGATTTCCGTTTCTTCGTCCTCCTTTGTAACTTTTGCTTTCTTAAATTTATACCACCGTCTGGCATCGCGTTCGAACTTTGCTTTTGATTTGCATCGTTTTTTCCCATCAAGTGCCACTGTTACTGACTGTGAGTCGTTTCTAGTGGTTGGTTGTAAATTATTAAGTGGTGGCGACGCTGAACTGTGGAATTGTTTGGGAAGCCGACTTCGAAGCGATGCGATCTTTTGTTTGATTCCTGAAACATTATTATCGCGCGACTGCTTATCACAATCTGTTCTATTTTCAATAGTAACACTTTTCTTTTCTAGAAATTTTATATACTTGATGGTGTCTCGGATACGTTGTTTTCTTTTCGTTTTCACAGTGTTTTGTTTCATTGTGGGAACCTTTACTCCATAACACGTCTGGGAACGGCTACTATGTTCTGTTTCTGTCCCTCTGTTGTTCTTATTTAGCATGTTTGTTGGATAAATTGTACTCACATATGACGACAGCCCTGGTAAATGTTGGTTTTTATCTTCTCTGAAATCTCTAAACTGGTTTACCCCGGCATAAATATCCACCATATTTGACAAATTCCCGACGCTTTTGTAACTGTTCATTTTAAGTGTTAATTTATCGAAATAAAAACTATAACTATTCATATGTAGTTTACTTTTTGTTTTTTTATTTGTACACATTTTTATTTTAATGACACCTCGATGAGTTATAATACAGAGTAGCTAGCTTTACTCACCCAGGTGTCTATAGTTACTCAAACATATTAGCGAACTCATTATACATTAACTAGGCATCTTTGTAATTGTTACATAATTTAATTCTTTGATTGAAATAATATTGTCACTGAATAAACGTAGTTACTCAAATTGGTGAACTCCTTATGCATTAATTAGGTACATCTTTGTAATTATTATGTAATTTAATTCTTTGATTGAAATTACTTTTGTATGTTATATTTACTTGTCAGTAATATAGAATATTTCAAACCTTAATGCAGAACATATTTGTAAATATACCATTACCAATTTGCCTCATTGAAATTAAAGTTTAAACAATTTTCGATTTGCATTTTTTAATTTTGCAATGTATACACTGGTGCTGAATTTTCAAAACGCATGTCATATTAATTTTATTGAATAGTGATTTCCTAGTAAGAAAAATACCTACAGCCTTGTGTTACGGTTCATAAATTGAATTTCTCTAATTTCTAGCAAAATTAACCTACGCCTGACCGATGTGATAAAAATAGTTCTCGTCACTAGTGAGAGAACAACTCGCGTGGAATTTCCCACCAAATCTACTCCGAACATAATTCTTGGTGTTTTACATTATGTCATGACAGAAAAATTTTCTACAACTTAAACACGTTAATTATGACATTTCTCATACCTTGTTAAGTAAATTTTCAAATGTTTAAAAACTCAGCAAGCCTCGTTTTCAAACAGTTGCAAAATTTATTTAACTGGATGTGAGAAATTTTATAATCAACTTAGTTAACTATATATCCAATATTGACCTAACCAAAGTGGACTTTTGCAACATTTCTTAAAGAGCATCATTCAGCATAAACAATATCGCAGCTGCATCCGATCCTCAATGATTGACCTTGTGCACACAATTCTCACCTTTTAACTACATTTGAATATGCGCCATTTAAGCCACAACGCGTTATCCACCTGTCAAAAATATGCAAAAAGAAAAAAAAAGTTTTTTTTTCAATTTTTGAGTATTGTTTTTGGGGCTTAAATACAAGATGAAAAAAAAACTAGGAATAATGCAACAAAATGCAGAAATTCAACTACACATGTAGTTAATTTGTCAGTAAGCCTATGCGAATCTGTTCAAACGCATACCCTTATTGTTGAATGCTGACTCACTTCGTTCCCGTTTCCTTGTTATACTTTTTGTTGCATGCAAGCTCTTAGCTGCCAGTGACGCACTTTTAGAGAAATATTCAAGGAAAAAAAAATATACTACATATCTATTTACATTTTGAGTCACCCACCCATAAAATTAATTTCTTGTCACGTCCAGGTAATGCAATGACTAAGCTACGGCGCCTGATATCCTGTTTTTACCTGCAACATCAATATTCTATGACTTTGTAAATTAAAAAATGACACGATGACTCAGTATTGTATCAAATCACTAATTTTATTAGATTTTCTGTTTCCGTAGATAGAATTAGTTCCATGAAGTACTTTCATTATTGATTTAGTGTTGAATGACACATTCTCATGAAATGCACAGAACCAACGATAACCCAGTTACAGCGATATGAAAAACAAAATGCTTCTACTGAATGCGTCGTATAAATCCCTCAAAGTTTCTTCACATATGAAAGTAACAAATCACATCTTTTACTGTCGCAAGTTAAGCTTGAAGCGATGTTGAGAAATCGTTCTTATATTTGATGAAACAAAATCCATTGGACAGAAGTAATATTTTATGCACAAAATTGCAATAAGAACCTGTTATAAACTAAAGATTATGAAAATTAATATGGCAAACCACTTGTCTTTCAGCCCACACTTTTACTGTATCCTTCATCTTGTGCTCATGCCCAGATAAAACATGAATTTAGTAATGTATGCTCACGAAAAAGCGTCAACTTCCACAATGTCTGGTGGTGGCGCATTCCAGTCACGTACTGTCCTTGGAAAGAATGAAATTTTCTTCGCATCAATTATGGCTGATTCTATCTGGTATGCTCTGCCATGAGTTGTTCTGGATTTGCGGTGTAGTAGTAGCAGTCTTTTGTCTTTATTTATGATAACAAACTCCTTGTCGGTCTTGTAAAGCACTGTTAGCCTAGCATTCTTCCTCTTGTTTTCTAGTGATCTCAAATTTAATCTTAACAATGAAGGGATATGGAGTAAATGCAAATGAGACGAAGTCTCTACAAGTTCATGGCAAAACTAAGCAATGGAACAACGCTTTTATTGTTGTTCTTCATCTTAAAGTCACCATCAGGCCTTCAGCAACGGGCTCTATTCATACCTCATAGTAAGTTCAAGACGGACCCTAGCACCGGTTTGATTTAGATGTCGAGCAATGCGTACATCCATGTCTTTTTAGCCGTTGATCCATGGATGCGGGATCGTCAACAAACATAAACTTAAACGACAAAGTGTTCTACAATCACTGTAATCCATTGCCCGACAAAAAGACCGATAGAAGACGATCACAACATTTAAAGAACCACAGGGCACCCACCGAGCCAATAGTAAGTAAACTTAGCATAATAAAAACAGGAGATGTGGGCACAATAAACAGGTGGTCAGAATAACAATTTGAAATTTTAAAAAAAATCAAAAATTTGAAGGTATGATAGTGCATCCATATGAGAAATTCCCTCAGGAACAAATTGTTAACGCTAGAGCATGGATCTAGCTGCTCGTCTTTGAACTCCTTCAATTTGAGGGATCTTGTTTATAGGTCAAATACTGTGCTGGCGAACTCGATTAAATGATTTGACTAGGGTGAATTAGGCATTTTCTTTGATATTCATTGGTGGTATTTATAAATTTCTGCGCAGGATGCCGATGGTTCTGTTTGCTTTGTTGCAGACATTACTCATATGGTCGTCCCATTGTTACTGTAAGTTTCTATACAAATGCTTCCTCTGCTGGTAAAGTTATAAGGGACCAAACATTTAATAATTTGAAAGGGGGGAGGGGCTATGGTTTTTTTTCTAAAAAAAATATTTTGGAGCTGATTTTATGTGAAAAAATATTTTGGCTGCCAAAATGATGAAAAAAAATT
>MJUU01035116.1:0-23455 GCA_002080025.1 Modiolus philippinarum
AAAAACGTTTTTTGAAAACCTACGGATTTTTGCCATATCAACTACTTAAGACTAACTACAGTCTCATAAATTACAAACATATTACCCCTTACCACTCATATTCAACACAATTTATTTCATTTTATTCAGCTTGAAAAGCTTAAAAATTGTATAAAGGTCAAATGACACATCATTTTCGTACACCGAAATACACAGATACTCCCATATATCACAAATAAGATCATGCGCGTGTGTTTTGGGCAGTTATTCATTCAACAATTCAACTTTGAATTTCGTAAAATTCTGAAATACTGGAAATTCCAATTTCTCATGATACTCGTCCAAAATATTCAGTTTTACCTATATGTTTTTCGTTAAAATTACATATTACGATATATAACATGCATATCTTGAAAAGAACATTAAAACATTATTATGCATAATCGTATATATGTAAAGACAGGCATATCTTGGGGATTTTTAAATATTTTACGAAAGGATATGGAGTAAATGAACATGAGACCATAACACATATGTTAACTCCAAGTTTGAATTTGTTGGGGTAGGGGTAAGATTTTCGGTATTTAGAGTAACATTGAACACTCCTTGTTTTTCTACACAGTGTTTTAAGATAACTTAAGTATCGGTTAAAACAATAAATTGGCATATCTGCAGATAAATACTCCGGATTTGCCACATATAACGATTTAAAAGCGATTTTTGGACAAATCTGAAATGCTAAAAATTCCTTTTTGATTTATGGTCTTCCAAACATTTAGATTTTATCTGCACTGAAGAGACATAAGTTGTCGAAATGCGCATATGCAGAATCAAAATTCACAGTAACTTCGGTATTGAGTTATTTCATCAATTTTGAACAAAATATTGAGTTTAAGGTGACGAGTGGGATTTAAAATACCAAATCATGATAGAATTCATGCAATTTTGTTATATGCAATGCAGAATTTGTGTGTGGTGGTTATTTTTATCCCAACATAGACAAAAAGTTGACAATCATGTTTGGGAAAATGTGTTGGGGTAGGGGTAAGATATTTGGTATTTATAGTCACATTTAACACTCCTGGGTTTTCTAAACCAGTTTTAAGACAACCAGTGTATCACTTAGAACAATTAATTGGCATATCTGCAGATATATTCTATAGATTTGATATATATTGCTATATAACAATGAACTATGGACAAATCTGAAATGTTGAAAATTCCCATTTTTCATCAATTGTTGGAGAAATATTGAGTTTAATCTACAAATGGCTGTTAAAAACCAAATTATGATGTAATTCATGCAACATTGTCATATACAGCACATGTTTTGCGTGCTCTGGTTATTTTTATGCATATATATATATAGGGAAAATTTGTTGGGGTAGGGGTAGATTTTCGGTATTTAGAGTCAATTTAACACTCCTTGTTTTTCTAAACATTGTTTTAAGACAACTAATGTATCGCTTATAACATTAACTATTTGCTCTTTGATTTTTTGCTTCCATTGAAGTTTTGTTGGTATATGTTGTTGAAGTTGGATAATTGTCGGAAGGTCATACATCTGGAGAATATTTCGAATAATTGTGAAAAAGCTGTCTCTGTTATCATAATTCACAGATATCTGCCTATTTATAATTTCTTGTATCTTTTTATTTTCGCATGCCAGAAGAAAGTACAGTAGTGAGAGTTGCCTTTTATGAAATTCAGCTTGAATTGGTAAAGCTCCTATCAATAGATAGATTGCAGGAGATGCTGTACGTTGTGGGAGAGATTGTAGAAACCTGATGGTTTTTCTATGAAAATTCTCCAATTTTTCTAAATGTACTAGTTTTAAAGGCAAAACTTCCAGTCCATACAATAGCCTAGGCAAGACATAAGTCCTGTATATTTGGATCCAAGCAATTAGAGCCGTGTACACCAGAACCCATTAAAGCATATTTTGTCCTCCTTGCCAGCTGTAGTCTGTCCATTACATTAGCCTCACATTCATTTTTGCTGGTCCTTTTAAGCCCTAAATGGATCGCCTCATCTGAAGGATGTAATACAGTATCACCAAGCTTCCAAAAATCTTCTTGAGATGTAGATTTTGAATTTTTGCATTGAATTATCTTGGTTTTTGTCGGATGTATATTATAATGATGTTGATTAGCATACCTAGAGATGACATTCAGCATTACTTGGAGATTATATTTATTTGATTCTATAAAGGCGATATATCATCACCACATGTGGGCGTTCCTACATAAATATTTCCCAGATGAAATCCAATGGACGAGTTTTCAAGTTCTATCAACAAGTCCTCTACAAATATTTTGTACAGATGGGTTGACAAAATACCACCTTGACGGACACCTTGAAGTACGGGATAACTGTCACTGAGGTCACCAAGCCATTTAACTTTGGTTGTAAGGTCATTATACATGTCTTTAATTAAAGTCCATAGTACTGGATGTATTTTCCGGTCCAAAAGTTTGTCGAAAAAGATTTTATGTTGTACGACATCAAAGGCAGCTTGCACATCCATGATACCCATAATAAAGTTAGAGTTCTTTGGCATTTTTTCATATCTTGATTCTGATATTATTAAACTGGACATAATCGGTGTAAGACCAGTTGTGAAGCCGAACTGTAGGTCTGATTCATCCTTGAAATTAAGCTTCTTTAACAAACTGTATTCAAATACTTTCCCAATGATTGGGGTGACCGTGATTCCTCGATAACTATTCACCATTGTTGGATCTTTTCCCTTTTTCAAGACCGGAAATAGAATTCCAGTTTTAAATACATCTGGTACCTTTTTATTGTCCAAAATGCTATTAAATGTTCTAGTCAAAATTGGAGTTATAGTGTTCTTAAAGTTTATCAAGTGTTCTGCATAAATTCCAAATTCATCACAGGTCTTATGCAGGTTGAGACTATCAATAGCAGACTTAATTTCACTTTCATAAAAAGGTTCAATGAATTGTTCAGTGCTCATATTGCTTTCCACAAATTGTTGTCTAATATTACAAATTGCCAAATATGTGTCATCATAATTTCCATCATTTGGTTTACTAAGATCTTCATAGTATTCAGCAAAAACACGCCTTTGCTCCTTTGGTAGTTAATAGTAAGAATCATTTGCTTTGATACAGTTACTAAAGCTCTGAGTGTTTGGACTGTTACGCTTTATGAGTCGATAAAATAGTTGCGTGGATGGATTTTGCATTAAGTGATTGTATAGCACATTTCTGTCCTGCGCTTGTTCGATTCGCTGTTGACTTCTTAATTTCTTTTTCTCAACCTTTAATTCTAATGCCAGAGGATGGTTTCAAGGTTTACCAATATCGATCCATTGCTTATATATAGCTTTACATTTTTGTAAAAGTTTCAAGACTTGTGGAGAGGCTTTTTAATTTGACAGTTTTTGAAGGAATGCACATTTTCTCTGCCTTAATCAATGCTTGAGTAATACTGTGTACTTGTTGATTAACATCTTATTCAGATGACAATTGTTGTAAATTATTTCCAATCTCTATATTATATTGATCTCTATCAATTTTGTCCCATAAAAGCTTGTATTGAGGTTGCCTCCCTTGTTGAACATTTGGAATGTTAATACTAGTTTTCATTGGACAGCTCTATGAGAGGAGGTATTAATGCTTTCATCCTTCTCTAATACACAATACTGTTGACAGATATTCTCATCGGAGACCAAAATATAATCAATTTGAGATGTTTGAGCATGATGGTAAAAAGTTGGTTTGTTGTTAATTTCTTTATTGTAACAAAGTTTAGTTTCACTCACAAATTTCTTAAGCAGTTTGTCATGTTTGTTTGATCTTGTATCTAATAAGGTTCCATTTAGATCTCCACAGAGTATAATCTTATAACCAGACTGATGCTTATTCATGATATCATAAATAATGTCCAAACATTCGGAGTATTCATATTGAGAGTCAAATCCCTGACTTGGGAGATATGCATTAATGAGACAGACATTTATGTTACTATTGATTGTTACAGCCATCACTCTTTCATTTCCCATCTTCAAGTGTTTAACCTTACTATTCCAATCTTTTGGCCAGAGTATAGCCACACCCGCTTGTCCTTTTGATAATTTAAATCCTGATATAGGTTCATTAGTGTCATGACATAGAATAGCATAACCCATTTGAGGAAGTAGTTTATCTAACTCATGTTTTTGAAAGTCCCAAAGATGATGCTCTTGCAAACACAATATAGTTCTGTCCAGTTGTAATCTATGGAGATAAGCAATGTTGGTTTTTATACCTTCGATATTACAAGAAATAATATCTATTTTTGATAAACAGTCTGATTGTCTGGTGGATTTTCTTTGAGGCATTCTATTTGAAAATGGTGCTGACTTTTTTGCCCTGTTGAGGTGGTTTCCTGTGCCATTGGAATTTCAGTACTGATTGACATTGTCACCGATCCAACGGTTTCTTTTTCATTTTGATGCTGTTGATTCAAATATTTGCATTTTGACGTTATAGGCGCCCCTTCATTCAAGTTTTCCCTATGATACAGCTCATTTTTACACTCTGGTCTTGTATTGGTGGATGGTATTTGCATCTGAGTGTCCAATATATTTTGCTCAGAAGATGTTGAATGTTCTAATTTATTTTGCTTTTGATAGACAGTTTCAGCTAATGAGTGATTATTTGGCACAGTAATTTGGTTTGTAGTTGAAGATAATTGAGATGCAGATTGGATAGTAGAAGGTCTTGATGGTTGTGCCAGTACTGGATTATTCTGAAGTGGTTGGGCTTTATGTCCAGTCGGTTGTACTATAGAGGGCCGAAATGGTTGTGCCAATAACGGATTATGTTGATGTGGTTGAACTGTGTGTCTAATTTGTTGAGTTAATGGGGGCGGAATTGGTTGTACAACTGAAGGTTGTGTTAGTTGTGTTGAAAATATATTGGTTGTCCTGATAGTTGAAAATGAATTGGTTGTTGAAAATGATTATTAGGTTGAACATATGGATTTGTTGAATGCGGGATTCCTGGTCTATACATTGGGTATGTTGGTGGAGGTATATATCCAGAACAGAGTTGAATGGTTGTGACAAGGGTGGCAGAGTTTGAAATCCCATATTGCTTTGTTGACCAGAATGGTAGGAGAATGGAGGTGGAGGTGGATTTCGGCTTTGTAAAGCTATCTGAGTATTCAAAGCTGTACTTATACACATATTCTGTATCATTTGATGTTCTAATGTTCTTACACGTTGTTCAAGTAGTTCATTCCTTAACCAAGCTAGTTGTTCATTTGGAGTATTTTGCATTGCAGAATTTGACGTAGTACTACAGTTGTTACTAATATTGGTGGTAATATTTTGATTTGGTTCACTAATTATTGTGTTCACAACGTTTTTTACTGTTTCAGTTCATTCTCGAGATTCAATATCCTAGTTTTCTGGGCTACAATAATTTCCTCCTTATCAGATTTAGATTTATTAGCTGGTTTTTGTTGTTTTTTGAAACTATGGTTTTTAGAACCAAATTGATTGTTAATCACCTCCACACCACAAGCAGGGATTTGACCTGGTTTAGACAAGCCAGCAGTGTTTTGCAGACTGATGGAGGGGGTAGCAGGACGTTTCGGTCCTAGTGTAACCTCGGACTTGGTCGTTTCGGACTTGGACGTTTCGGCCATCGGCACAGATGCTAAAACTCAAATCAAAACACATGCGCGTGTCTTACTGGGGTAATTTTGCAGTTTGCTGTTATTTTGATTGGACAGTATAATGTCATTAATTTTCACATTGTTTTTTTTTATCCTCGAAAACGTAACATGCTGCCCTATGGGAAAAGTTTAAAAAAAAACGCCATGGTAGTCTTGGGTGTGTTATATAGGCAACTTCATCCAATCCATCAAAAATCATCAAAATAAATGAGTACACATTGTATTTATTTGAGTAAAAAACATGACAGCAAGTTTATATATATATATAATGTGTCATTGTCGTTGTGCTAAAACTTTCTCTAGTATAAGTGAGGAGCCCTCATAAGTATCTAAATTATAGATAAGCAGAGCACAACTAACATTGAAATATGTTCATACGAAGTAATTGGCTATTTCTGTATTCAATTCAGCAAGTTTTACGGATTTGACATTTTCTAGCACCAACTCATGGCAGGGCCGAAACGTCAAAGTCCGAAATTACAAATGGCCGAAATTTCATATGGCCGAAGTGTTTTAGGGCCGAAACGTCTCGAAATCATGGAGGGGTCTGATGTACAGGCTTTGTCAACTGAGTGTACATTTAATACAATACAATACAATACAATATCTTTTATTTCCAAAGAATGGGCCCACATGGGGCATGACAATTTAATGTTTTAGCTAATGTTTGTTGATCAGAAACTGAACTTGTATCATCTAAATTACCCTCATGTTTAGTTTCAGTAGTTTCACCACCTTCAGTGTCGTTTAAAGTAGTAATCAGGTGATTAATTAAGTGCTCCACATACTTACGGAGGGAAATACCTGAACAGAACTTTAGTCTCCTTTCCCTTCACTACGACATCCCTGCAACAAATTTGATATTTTTACGCTGAAGTTGATGATAGAAGATTTGTGACATTTCTTTATACCGACAAAACTTTAGAACTAAATGATAGTAAGGCTGTTTTAGTGAAATTGTTTAATGTTAACACATGATACATTAAAAGTAAGCTAATTGTTTCCTTATTCATGGCAATCTGAAAGAAGTAGGTCAAGTTCTGTCAATGTGAAAAGATTCAACTCTTGATAAAATCCCTTATCAATACACAGCCAAACTTCTCAATTGGTGACTGATGTGCACAAACTTTTCACTTTCAGGCATGTCAGATAATCCAAGAAATATTTCACAAAACTAACACTGCAGCTGTTAGAGGTCCTTGATAAATACACTGATTGCACATTTGCGGGATTGCTCATTATTTTAGCCAAACAAGGAGTAATCTGGTACAAAACTGGTTCCAAGACGCTGATAGACGAAGATAGTAATTTCTTCATTTCCATTCAAGTTTCTTTTTTTGTGGGTTGGAAATGTTCCTCGTGGATTTCTTTGTTAGTTGAAAACGACTTTTTACCGGTATGTTGAATAACAACGTAAGATTCGTTGGTAGAAAATATCTGTCCCGTGCTCCAACATTGGATGATGACATTTTTCCTCTGATTGACCCCAGATGACCTCGTCCAAATGACGAGTCAAATCCGGATTGGAAACAATGCGCAACCCATGTATCACAGGAGTCGGAAATTCTATCAATATTTCATTTCAAGTTGAAATAGGAAGCCCCACACAATGAAGTTTCATGAATGTAGTGAGTGAAACTACATTCATGAAACTTCATTGTGTGTGGAACTTCATTGTGTGGGGCTTCCTTTTTCAACTTGAAACGAAATATTGATAGAATTTCAGACTCCTGTGGATAAATCAAATGGACCACAGCCATTGACAACGGGTACCAAGTAGATTGCAGTCTGTGCCAAAAACTTTTTCATTCACTAGCCCTAAGGGGCTAGTAAGGTCCCGTGTTGTACTAGCCCGAACTCAATTTCACTAGCCCTTAAAGAATATTCTTAGTTAATTAGGTACAATTTTAACTAGCCCCACTGGGCTAGTGACTTCAAATTTTTACTAGCCCGAGACTGATTTTACTAGTCTCTGGCGTAGGGCTAGTGGCTAAAGGCACAGACTGAGATTGTATTTATATGGACTATCAAAAGGCTTTTATACAGTGCCACATAGAGGACTTATAGAAAAAATGCGAAGCTATGGAATAAACGAACAAATGCTTGTGATGACCCGCTTTGTGATTGGTCCTTGGGGGTTGATAACGTGTCAGGATGTATGTTGGGATAGTAATAAAGATTTTCAACAGAAATACTGCTTTTCACTGCCTCATCATAGAAACAGTTCATAGGCCCATGATTGGTAAATAAAATCTTATCTTACCTTATCATGGTTATACATTTTCAAAATATCTAATGTTTCTGGTAAGCTGATGGCTTGTTTTAGTTTTTCCTTTGTCCAATCAAGTTTGTAAAGTATTTACCTTCTCAGTGTACTAAATTTCGACCTCAGAAAATTGTATAATTTGTAACTTGTCCCAAGAACTATGTATTTAAATATATACATGTATGTAATTCGATTCTGAAACAGTCATACATGTATGGTATACAGTGTTTTCCATTCGCCATTCAAGCCGGGTTTACCAACCACCTTTATTTTGAGGCCGTCCAGCTTTCGTTCTGACCAACTGGTCTGCATTTAGGGGATTTTCCTGATTTTTTTGTCTCCGTACCCATGGTACCATCAAATTTCATAATTTACACGCGCCTCGATGTTTTGTTTCTTGAAAAAAATGGCGGATCGAAAATGTTTTCAATAAACTTTCCTCGTAATCGAGAGAAAGGGAAAGCAATGGGTGTTGGTAACAAAGATAATCTGAGAATTGAGAAGGCTCAGAGGTTGACAGCAGTGTTACGCAAATGTCTAGAAACGCAGAGGATACGGCAATCAAATTATACGATCTCGTAAAAATCTTGGTTTATGTAGACCACTGCTTTGAGTTAGTCACTGCTTCAAGTTCATTTAAGTCTGGATTGGAATAAAAAAAGTAGTACAGTAATTTCATTGATGTATGAATAACAAAATACAGATGTTACTGAAAAAGTGTGAAAATATCAACACCGAAAGTACTTTATTCATGTTGACTCTTTTGTACTATGGGCATGACTGATCAGTTGCAATAATTAAGAATATTGTATGTTGCTACTGTCCATGTACCTTACAATCAGAATAAATATGTTTTTAGTCAAATGTTCTTGTAAAATAAATGTTTCAATATGCATAATAGTATGTTTAGCTGGGATGTTGATATTTGGTATGTGGCTTCCTTGTAATGAGAGCTTTCTAATGGTGCCATATTTGTAGACATTATAACCTTTCCCCTGCCCTGAGGACAATTTTTTAAAAACTTTACAGTGTTTCTAGAATGTTTACATTAAGTGGTAAGGTGTTCAATTTCTGTATATGACTTCCTTATGATGATAGCTTTCTGATGCCACCATATTTTTAGACATTTTGACCTTGACCTTGCCCTGAAGGCAATTTAAAAAAAAAATTGTGTTTCAATTTTGATATATATATGACTTCCTTATGATAGCTTTCTGGTGATGCCATATTTTTAAACATTTTGACCTTGACCTTGTCCTAATGTCAATTTTTAAAAAACTTAAACCTTGATTCTAGAAGTTAGTTGTTTAGTGATAGGGTGTTTATATTTTGTTTGTGACTTCCCTATGGATAGAGCTTTCTGGATGTACCATAGTTGTAGACATTTGGACCATGACATTGCCCTGAGGGCAATTTTCAAAAAAAACCAAAAAAAACCTTGAACCCTGTTTATAGAAGTTATTCGTTTAGTGATAGGGAGTTCCTGTTTCAGATGTGGCTTTCTTATATCCCATTTAAAGTATCTATCACAATGCAATTACGAAAATGTTGAACTTTCAAATTATTGTGCATTGCGGTTACTCTAATCCCCAGCGAGCTGTGTTGTATTCTGACAACTCTTGTTTACAGTGTTGTAATATGTACATATATATATAAATTTCCTTTTGATTTTTCCCTAATACTATTTATGGATACACACATGTTAGATGGTGATGATAACCTCACATGCTTATCAGGAGTGTGATCATAATATGGTGCTCTTAAGTAGATTCAATGTAGCTGTGGACATTGACACTTAAAATGAAGTACCACCTAAAAAGTAAAACAGAATGAAGAATGCCAAAACTTTCCTGGTTAAAGTTTTTATCAAGTGGTGAAAATGATAGTATCATCTTTTGGTACATTTTGTAATTTATAATTTTTTCAGTATCAGAAATAAGTTATGGTAGAGTATCAGATAAGTTTGAAATATATTATGGAAAGTTTTTATAAAATCATATGATTTTGTATAAAACTAATTCTCTAATCTCAGGACAGGCAGTATTTTTAAAATTGGGGGTGGGGGTCAGAGGAGTTATTCCAAATTCTGAGTTATTGTTTATGGAAAAACAAATTAAATATTATTTTTGTATGACATTTGTATACATTTTAATTTTCATCTGTTGCAGGCTAGAAGACAACACTACAGAATAGGAAACTATAAATATCCTGGTGACCAAGAAAATGAAAATTTATGGAGGATTAAATTTTGAAGTGGATTCAAAATGCAAATATTAATTTTGAAGAGATTTATTAAAACATGTGACAAAAAATGGTGAGAATCGTCATGACTGTATACTATATGTGTGTCACATAATCTTCCCTAGTCATCTTAACATTGCAGTTGTTTTTTTATGTCGGTTTATACAACAGGAAGTTTTTTATTTAATTTACCTGATGAACAGGTAAACACATAAAACTGTGGGATGTGAAACTCTATGAATGTAACTGCAGTTAAAGGAGGAAATGAAGGATTTTGATCTGTAACTTTGAATGACATTAAAATTATAGCATTTAAAAAGAGCATTCACACAGTCTTAATATTCTCAAATAGTTTAGATAGTGCATTTCCTAGATTTCTTGAATATCTGTTGACTACGTATTTAGATTCCTAGTTATCAGGGATGTTTTTGGATTTATTTTCTAATTTATATATAAAGGATATTTACTAGACAGTCTATGAAACAGATATTTGGATATTTTCTTTTTTATAAAAGAAATCTACAAAGGACATTCTGGAATTTCTCTGGAAATACATTTCTTGCATAAAAGGTACAAATGTATATCTGTTAGACATTAATCTATTTAACAAGGATTGTTTCCCTTAATTATATTGACAACTTTGGTGATGTGTACCCAGAATTTCTATAAATATGTACATAATATATCTGCAAGGATATCTGTGATATCTACCTCATAATCAGTGCAAAGGTCTCTTGATATCCGTGCAGACGTCTCTCATGTCTACACTTGGAAATATCATTCCAGAAAGTAGTTTGATTAAAAGAAAGAGATCTAGTTTTACAAAGTCGTTGGAGCTAGAAGGAACTCTCAAAACAGGGTATAGACCGTATGGTATTGCCGACAGCTATTGGGATGAAGATCTATTGTCTAAATCTGTGCATATCCTGAGCCATCAAGATGGAAGCTATGAAATATATGGAGGAAAGAAATTAGAATCTAAGGATAACAGTTTACCGAAGAAGTCAATTAAGTCATCGATTAAAAACTACTTTTTGTGGTTGAAAAGTTCTGCAACCAAACATAAAAATTCAAAATCTGTGAATAAGAATGGTAGTGTGAATTTTAATAAAAGTAAACATGACAATGCAAATTGTCAACTTTTGTTTGGAGGAAATCATGAAAACAGCAAAGAATGTTCATGCATGAAGTTTCACCATCATACATTCCCAAGTCGTACATTTTTCCTTCCTCCAGAAAACTCTGACGCATCAGAAATAGATAAACTTTTTTCAACAAAACAGCAATTCTTAGAAGCCAATCAGAGACACATGAATGTGTGCAACACTTTCTGGAGGCCATCATTATCACTAAATCAACAAAGCTATGCTAACCGTAACACATACGATAAATATCTTGTAAATTTTGAATCTCTTTGGCCAGAAGAGGCTAGTCTTAAAACATTATTAACAGATGGCATACAGAGTACAGCACTAGGAGATGCGATATCAGAACTAGCATTGTTAGCTGTTGTGTGTGGTCCAGTACACTTACTAGAGTGTTTGGTTAATCTTTCTCTTGTCAGTAAGTATCTAGACTTATAACACAAGTTTTACAGTGAGAGTTTAGGTCAACCATTTGTCAATGCGTCAGTCTAAAATCTGGATACTAGAGCTAAAATGGCATGTTAAAATATCATTTGACAAATATAAAACCATACAAAAATGTAAATGCTTTCACATAACTTTACCATGTTTACACAAAACTTTTTGCACAACACAACCAAATAGGTAAATTATTATAGACATGTTGAGAGGTTTATGATGCTCATTTTGATAAGACTTAGTGTATTCAAACAAATTGGAAAGAGAATTTCAAAGGAAGAGAAATTTGAAAATTTAAGGTACAAACCAAATCTGGACATGAACACCACCAGAGTTAAGCAATACAAACATGCTTAATATTGTTACTGGCTCCTTGCTCTAGATGTATTTGATAAGGAATACAGTAAAATCTCGTTATAATTCCCTTTGTTTTTAAAGTTCATTTTGCCCAGCATTATAGGTAAATCTCCCTGAACATATCACCCAAACCCTTGATGATGCCATAGATTTGATGGAATAGGCTGTACCATCAGACCATCAGCTACTGTTTTCCCGGTTTATATCGTGTTCCCACATCTCCCAATTACTTGTGCATTACCACAATAAGGTATCATACAACATGTACAATACATTATTATACTTCCTGTAAGGAAGTTCGTTTATAGTAAAACAGTTTTATTTTTGCATAGTTTTTAAAAGAGTACATACATGTACTATATATATATGTAGCATTGACTGCATGCAATAGTTATCATTGCTGTTGTGAGGACTGTTGATTGTTACGTCAATAATCATCAATCGTCACTTGCAGGA
Organism: Modiolus philippinarum; assembly: GCA_002080025.1. Classification (NCBI taxonomy): domain Eukaryota; kingdom Metazoa; phylum Mollusca; class Bivalvia; order Mytilida; family Modiolidae; genus Modiolus; species Modiolus philippinarum. The sequence continues at coordinate 12,574 of MJUU01035116.1, forward strand.
GGAGGAGTTTTGTCCCATCTACAAGTGTGTGGTAATTATCAGCATGATCACCTGTTTGCTTGAAGTTAGGCAAAGAAAAGAGTGTTGTCTGCTACAGAGTTAAGATTGTTTTTTTACTTTGGCATTTTTGTTGACTTTCCATTTTGTGAAACTTTTTAAACAAAATAGATGTAACTTTTCAAAATAGTCATGATCAACAGTCAGTATAATAATAATATAAATTTTATGTTTTACATTGACTATGGAAAAAAGTAGCCAGGGTGATGGACAATAGTGCACAACTCATGAACTCTTTAAGTCGTGCACTATTGTCCATCACCCTAGCTACTATTTTCGCATAGTTAATGCACAACACAACATTATTATAGTGTTTATTAATTCAGATTTATTTTGTTGTATTGTAGGATTAGATTGTCATTTGGAAGATGGACAAGGACTACTTCATTATGCCTGTCTGATGCAGAGACCACAACTAATAAACTATTTAACAAAGTCGGGCATACTTTCTGAACTTCCAGACAGGAGAGGTAATATACAAGTGAACTTTGATGGCTCAAATTGCTATAGACATGATAGATATCTAGAACCCTGTTGATGGACTCTTTGTTCAAATTTAATTACAATTTCATCTTGATAAGTCAAACAGCCCACTCGGTTGAACTATTTTCATCAGTAACTTGTGAGTTCAAGCTTGGAAATTCCACTGTAGATAATCAGGGACTACAGAAAGCGTAAGACAAAAATAAATAACAGGGTGCACATCTTATTGCAATATTTATCTGATGGGATGCAACATGATGTTGTGTAAATATGTCACCGAATTATGTAGAATCTTGTATCTGATAAATTCCCATGAAAGAATATTGTTTAAACTTCAAGATCAACAAGAAACACTCAAAACAATTTATTTCTATTCTTTAATTCATTTCCGGAATTCCTGCAGATGTCACCATTTTAAATCACAGAAATACAGGTGTGTGCACATACTGTCAGTAAGTCAAAAATAACGATTGTTCCAGAATGACTTTATTGTTTGATGGTACCATGACTTGTGAGATTTGTGTTCGGCTGGGGTTAAAAACAGAACAACAAACACACCACAAACAATGACAAACTTAATTTATTTCAACTTACACATATATCAGTATAATACAATGTATTTTTGGTCTTTAGGCAAATCTATGTGACCTCCTGGGACCCACATTTTTAGCTCACCTGACCCGAAGGGTCAATGTGAGCTTTTGCCATCACTTGGCGTTCGTCGTCCGTCCGTTAAACTTTTCACATTTTCATCTTCTCCTCTGAAACCACTGAAGCTAACTCAACCAAACTTTACAGGAATGATGTACTAAAGGTCCTTTACAAAGATTGCTCATTTCGTTCCTATCCGATAAAAAACATGGCCGCCAGCGAGGAACTTACGTTTAACATTGAACCCTATGGGAAAAATCACATATATATCTTTTCCTCTGAAACCGCTGAAGCAACTTCTACAAAACTTTCCCGGAATGATGTACTAGAGGTCCTTCACTAAGAATGCTCATTTTGTTCCGATTCAATATTAAGCATGGCCGCCAATGCGGAACTTAGTTTTAAAATTGGACACTATGGGAAAAATCACATTTTCATCTTTTCCTCTGAAACTGCTGAAGCAAATTCAACAAAACTTTGCAGGAATGATGTACTAGAGGTCCTTCATTAAGAATGCTCATTTTGTTCCAATCCGATAAAAAACATGGGCGCCAGCGCGGAACTTATGTTTAAAATTGGACCCTATGGGAAAAATCACATTTACATCTTTTCCTCTGAAACCGCTGAAGCAAATTCAACAAAACTTTACAGGAATGATGTACTTCAGGTCCTTCACTAGGATTGCTCATTTTGTTCCGATCCGATAAAAAACATGGCGGCCAGGATGGAACATAGTTTAACACTGGACCTTAAGGGAAAATCACATTTTCATCTTCTCTGAAACGGCTAAAGCAAATTCAACCAAACTTCACAGGAAGGATGAACTAAAGGTCCTTAACAAAGATTGCTTATTTCATTCCGATCCGATAAAAAACATGGCCCCCAGCACGGAACATAGTTTTACATTGGACCTTACGGGAAAATCACATTTTCATCTTCACCTCTGAAACAGCTAAAGCAAATTCAACCAAACTTTACAGGAATAATGAATGGAAGGTCCTTTACAAAGATTGCTCATTTTGTTCCGATCTGTAAAAAAACATGGCCGCCAGCACGTAACATAATTAAACATTGGCCCCGTATGGGAAAGTCACATTTTTGTTTTCTCCTTTGAAACAGCTGAAACAATTTCACCCAAACTTTACAGGAATGATGAACTAAAGGTCCTTTATAAAGCTTGCTCATTTTGTGCCGATCTGATAAAAACATGGCCGCCAGCACGGAACATAGTTTAACATTGGACCCTACGGGAAAATCACATTTTCATCTTCTCCTTTAAAACCTCTAAAGCAAATTCAACTAAACTTTACAGGAATGATGTACTAAAGGTTCTTTTAAAGATTGCTCATTCCGTTCTGATCAGATGAAAAACATGGCTAAAAGCAAGGAACATAGTTAAAAATTGGACATTATGGAAAAATCACATTTTCATCTTCTCCCCTGAAACCGCTGTAGAAATTTAATCCAACTTTATAGGACTGATGTACTAAGAGCTTTTCCAGAAAAAAATGTACAGGGGGACAGGAACGCAAATTATTTATTTTTACCTTGGTGGGGGGTGTTAAACTTAACTATACTTATTGCTTATATCTGAAAAAATAATTAAAATTATGGTGGTGGTACCCTAAATTGTGACTGGCGTTCCTGCCCCCCTGTACATTTTTTCCTGGAAAAGCCCTAAAGGTCCTTTACAAAGATTGTTGATTTTGTTCTTATTTGACAAAAAACATGGCGGCCAGCACAGAATGTACGTTTTACTTTACATTGGACTTTATGAGAAAAATCACATTTTCATCATCTTCTCTGAAACTGTTGAAGCAAATTGTATTGGAATGATGAGTAGAAGGTCCTTTGCAAAGTTTACTCATTTCAATAGGACAAAANGTCAAACAGCCCACTCGGTTGAACTATTTTCATCAGTAACTTGTGAGTTCAAGCTTGGAAATTCCACTGTAGATAATCAGGGACTACAGAAAGCGTAAGACAAAAATAAATAACAGGGTGCACATCTTATTGCAATATTTATCTGATGGGACGCAACATAATGTTGTGTAAATACAGTCCCTGGATCAGTCAACATTCCATTTTGACTGATCGTTGACTGGTGAGTGATCGCTGAATGATCGCTGAATCATGACTTTTGACGGCTGACGGATAGTAAAATTAACTGATGACTAATGAATGATGCGACTCTTGACTCTTGAATCATGACGGATGACGAATAGACAGAAATCTAATTAATTATGCACGGATGATCGGTGACGGATGACTGATACAGGTAAATTGAAAAATTACCGGCGAAACGAATCTCACCAAGCGTTGATTTATTATTCCTAGTAAGATCGAAAGTCATTATCAATACATGTATCTGATAGTTCTTAGCAATTCAAGAACATGAAAAAAATGTGATTCAAAAAATACTTAAGAATCTTCATTTTAGTCAAATAGAGGAAATGGGGTAAATGTCAAGGAGACAACATCCCATATCCAGGTTAAAATGACCCAAAACAAAGCATGTATATCGGTCAGTGCAAAAATTTCTCTTTACACATTATTTGTTTAAAATTCCATAGATATGAAAAATTGGAATAAAAAATTACTTATGTAAAAATGTAAAAATGTAAAAATATGATAAAAAAATTACTGATAAATTTTCATTTTAGTCATTAAACATATACCGGTCAGTGCAAAACTTCCCTTTGACACATTATTTTGTTCAAAATTCAATGAAAATGAAAAAATGGGATAAAAAATTATTGATGAATCTTCATTTTAGTCATTACATATACACCGGTCAGTGCAAAACTTTCCTGTTACACATTATTTTGTACAAAATTCCATGAAAATGAAAAATGTGATAAAAAATTACTGATTAATCTTCATTTTAGTCATTAAATATGTACCGGTCAGTGCAAAACTTTGCTTTTACACTTTATTTTGTTCAAAATTCCATGAAAATGAAAAAATGTGATAAAAAAATTACTGATGAATCTTCATTTTAATCATAAAATATATACCGGTCAGTGCAAAACTTTCCTTTCACACATTATTTTGCTAAAAATTCCATGAAAATGAGAAAATGTGATAAAAAAATTACTGATAAATCTTCATTTTAGTCATTTAATATATACCGGTCAGTGCGAAACTTTCCTTTTACACATTATTTTGTTCAAAATTCCATGAAAATGAAAAAACGGCATAAAAATAACTGATGAATCTTCATTTAAGTCATTACATAGACACCGGTCAGTGCAAAACTTTCTTTTTACACATTATTTTGTTAAAATTCCATGAAAATGGAAAAATGTGATAAAAAATTACTCATGAATCTTCATTTTAGTCAATACATAGACACTGGTCAGTGCAAAACTTTCCTTTTACATATTATTTTGTTCAAAATTCCATGAAAATGAAAAAATGGGATAAAAATTACTTATGAATCTTCATTTTAGTCATTACATATACACCGGTCAGTGCGAAAACTTTCCTTTTACACATTATTTTGTTCAAAATTCCATGAAAATGAAAAATGTGATAAAAAAATTACTGATAAATCTTCATTTTAGTCATTAAATATGTACTGGTCAGTGCAAAACTTTCCTTTTACACATTATTTTGCTAAAAATTCCATGAAAATGAAAAAATGTGATAAAAAAATTACTGATAAATCTTCATTTTAATCATAAAATATATACCAGTTAGTGCAAAACTTTCCTTTTAGACATTATTTTGTTCAAAATTCCATGAAAATGAAAAAATGTGATAAAAAATTACTCATGAATCTTCATTTTAGTCAATACAAAGACACCGGTCAGTGCAAAACTTTCCTTTTACACATTATTTTGCTAAAAATTCCATGAAAATGAAAAAATGTGATAAAAAATTACTTATGAATCTTCATTTTAGTCATTACATAGACACCGGTCAGTGCAAAACTTTCCTTTTGCACGCTATTTTGTTCAAAATTCCATGAAAATGAAAAGATGTGAAAAAAAAAATTACTGATAAAAATTCATTTTAGTCATTAAATATATACCGGTCAGTGTGAAACTTTCCTTTTACACATTATTTTGTTCAAAATACCATGAAAATGAAAAAATGGGATAAAAATTACTGATGAATCTTCATTTTAGTCATTACGTAGACACCGGTGAGTGCAAAACTTTCCTTTTACACATTATTTTGTTCAAAATTCCATGAAAATGAAAAAAGGTCAATGAAGGTGATAAAAAAATTACTGATAAATGTTCATTTTAGTCATTAAAAATATACCGGTCAGTGCGAAACTTTCCTTTTACACATTATTTTGTTCAAAATTCCATAAAATTACTGATAAATCTTCATTTTAGTCATTAAATATATATCGGTCAGTGCGAAACTTTCCTTTTACACAATATTTTGTTCAAAATTTCATGAGAATGAAAAAAAAGTGATAAAAAGATTAATGATGAATCTTCATTTTAGTCATTACATGTATACCGGTCAGTGCAAAACTTTCCTTTTAGACATTATTTTGTTCAAAATTCCATGAAAATGAAAAAATGGGATAAAAAATTACTTATGAATCTTCATTATAGTCATTACATAGACACTGATCAGTGCGAAACTTTCATTTTCAACATTATTTTGTTCAAAATTCAATCAAAATGAAAAAATGGGACACAAAAAATTACTGATAAATCTTCATTTTAGTCATTAAATATATACCGGTCAGTGCGAAACTTTCCTTTTACACATTATTTTCTAAAATTCCATGACAATGAAAAAGTGGGATAAAAAATTACTTATGAATCTTCATTTTAGTCATTACATAGACACCGATCATTGCTTAACTTTCCCTTTACACATTATTGTGTGAAAAATTTCATAAAAATGAAAAAAAAATGTGATAAAAGTTACTAATAGATCTTCCAAATATTCATTTCATTTCCCGTTTAACATGTTTAATGTGTCATTAAATTTATAGATAAAAATTCACAGATTTTTTATTGAAATAGAATTTCAAAGTATAATTAAGAAAAATTGATTAATTTTTATTCTATGTTCCATATTTTTTTTCTTTTTCTCTCGGCATTCGCACGCCGATGTTTTATCACTACAAAAACACTAGCATTCCTATATTTTAATTAACCTGAATTGAAATAAAAAATGACGGGTGACGGATGACTAATGCAATCTGATTGGCTGAATGCTGAACAGTGACGGATGACGGATGACGAGTACAAACAACCTGTGGTTTAGGAACGATGACTCCTGATGGATGAATGCTGACTGATGAATGATCTGACGGATGCCTTTTGAATCATGACTGATCGGTGACGGATCGATGACTCGTGACGGATCGCAAAAATGGGAATGTTGACTGGTCCCGGGACTGTATGTCACCGAATTATGTAGAATCGTGTATCTGATAAATTCCCATGAAAGAATATTGTTTAAACTTCAAGATCAACAAGAAACACTCAAAACGATTTATTTCTATTCTTTAACATGTTTAATTCATTTCCGGAATTCCTGCAGATGTCACCATTTTAAATCACAGAAATACAGGTGTGTGCACATACTGTCAGTAAGTCAAAAATAACGATTGTTCCAGAATGACTTTATTGTTTGATGGTACCATGACTTGTGAGATTTGTGTTCGGGCTGGGGTTAAAAACAGAACAACAAACACACCACAAACTTACTTTATTTCAACTTACACATATATCAGTATAATACAATGTATCTTTGGTCTTTAGGCAAATCTATGTGACCTCCTGGGACCCACATTTTTAGCTCACCTGACCCGAAGGGTATTTTGATTGATTTTGTATCTAAATAACTAAATCAATGTGTGAAACATCTCCTCAGTATGTAATTGTGTGTAAACACTGATAAATCTGTTGACCGCGATATGCATATTTTTAGATCGATTACGAGGCTCCAGTGTTGTGACGTCACTTGTGAGGATCAACTGATGTAAACACAGTAAAGGCAGTGATGTTTCTTTATAAAAAGTTGTATTTTATATTTGATTATTATAATTTGTATTGGCACAACATTAAGGAGGTTATACAGGGTATTTATGTCGCCCCAGACGTAGTCGGGACGACAGATTGTTTTTTGTCCGTTTCTTTATTATTATTATTATTCTTTCTTCCACCTCTTCTTGTCCGGGAGATTTCTCAAAGATGCCTGGACAGAATTCAATCATACTTGGTACAAAGTTGGAACACTATCTGAAGTTGTGCATTCAAGAAAAATTTTCCTCAAATTTGCCGCCATTTCCAAGATGGCCACACGAATACGAAAAATTCGAATTCGGTCCAATTTCAACTAAAATTGATATTTTCTCAATGATGCATGGACAGATTTCAATCATATTCGGTACAAAGTTGGATCACCTTAAGGAGATGTGCATGCACCGGAAAAATTTTTCAAAATGGCCGCCATTTCCAAGATGGCTGCCAAAATATGTCAAAATTTCAACATTGTCGGATTTCAATGAAAATTGATTTCTAGATAGATTTTGACGCTGCGAACAACATGGAATCATCGAATTGGCTGTCAGGGGCGACATCAGCTATTGCTTGCAATTGCAAATCTAGTTATATTTGCAATTTGAATGAAATAAAATAAACAAAAAATTAATTAATGGCCAAATGAAATTATCTGTATCGTGACATAGAACATGTAGAAGGGGTATAAATTGTTTCCTGCGACAGTTTATAACTTTTAACATGCATACATATTGTTTGAGTACTCTTGTCGTCAAAATATTTCAACATTTTGAATATCAAATGCCAAATTGTGTTGTTTTGTGTTACATATGCCCTTTGTTGCAACACAAGGTCTCAAACTTACAGAAAGTTGTATTGGTTTGTTTCCGAAAACTAAGTGGAGTTTACTGTAAACCTCTCAATGCATTGACCATTTAAAAAAACATAATCTGATAATCCTGTTTTGTTGGATGACAAACCGGTCGCCAAAAAATAATTATTGTGATAATAAAATAAAATTCATACTTGTGTATATCTGTTTTATAGGATTGTCTGTCAATTTATATACTTTATACTCAGTCGGATGTACGAAAACGTAGGAAGAAACATATATTTCGTTGCACGAGACCAATACCGATTCGAAGTTATATACAAATTCCAGCAACATATGCATTGAAAAGCTGTACTATTTCTGATTTTCGTGTTATGCGAACGACTTTGTAATTTCAACTTTTTTTTAATTCCCTCTTTATTGTTTTTTTAGCAAGTAATTTTATTTTTCAAAATTCAAAGTTAATTTATTTAATAGATGCCACCGTATTTTCAGACTTGCTGACAAAAAAACGATTTGGACATGTTGCATAGAAAGTACTCTGGTACCGTTGTCTTAACTCATTTTACTATCACGATGTACAAAAAAAGGATTGAACATAAAACAACTTATATTAAGTTCTCCCCAATTACAAAAAGTAAGAATAAATATGCAAATATAAGACAAAAAAGTAATACAGAAAAAAAAATATGTAAAAGGATAACAGGTTTTACCTGTGAACCCTTGCTACTTCTACCACAGACATGTCTGTACTGCTGTTCCCATCAAATTATTTTCCTATGTCTCCGGAAAGACGTATTCTTGTGTCTTTTTAAGAATTTCCTAAAGAGGCCTCTCCTGTGTTTTCCATATTTCGCACGTTTATAAGCAAAAAAATAGACGGGCAAAGCCTTTGATATATTATATTTATCCATAATTCTAAAGATTTGCGAAAATTGTTATAAATTAACATTCCAAAAAAATATTGAATATGTTTTTCGCTGGGATTGCCATCACTGTACATGGCATATAGAACCTCTAACTAAATTAACACGATAAGTCAACAGTCAATACACTGCGATTGTTTCTCATATTATGAATTATACTATTTTTTTTGTTGCCCATGAATAAAATATTATGTTTTTTTTATTTCATTTTTCAGGATTTAAAAAAACATTAGGGGAATTCAGGTTCATTATATTCCTTGATAAGTGAAGAAAGAACGATATTCTGAAAATATAGAACGATATTCTGTATTTACAATCAGTCTTTCTTTTCACTTCTGTGAGTAAACAATCCGTTCTGTAATAATTTGCTGTTACCCCATGATCGAGTCTTCTGACATTTTTGGGGCGTCAGGTTGAACATTTTTTAACTCAAGGAAAAAGGGGTGAAACGCCATCGGATATTTCAGTTTTGTATGCACGTGAAATCGGAATTTTGACAAAGAAATTTAACAGGATTGTGAGAATTTTTTTTATGGATGGACAAAAACAAACTTTATAAAATACTTGATCATATATATATGTGGATAAAATTTGAACAAACAAATGACAAATTTGATGTATTAATTTACATCAAGGACGTCAGGGACTATACATTACATGTATAGTCCCTGAGGACGTATATTTAGATACGTCCTTGTTTACATACAGTATATCTTTAGATTATACACTTTGAAGTTGAAAATTATAAAAAAAAATAAAAAAGTTTTCTGGGATTTGCATGTTTTATAACATATGTGCAGGATTTCGGGATTTGATAATTTTACCAACGGAAAATCTGCATGAGACCTCAACCCCCCCTTTCGCTAGAAATATAATGTTTTGGAATTGGCGTAATTTTCATGGGATTTAATAAATAAATAATATTTAAAATGTTTCTGTCCCTATCTCAACTGGTATAGTGAGAAGGTATGCTTTAATCATCTTGGGTAGTACTTTAAAGTCGTTTTGTTTACAAATAGAATGTTAGTGGCTGTGTGGATAATCCTCACATGTGACGTCACAAGCCTTATCTAATTAATTGTCGGATGTTTCCGGTAATCGTCGGAAATTACACAAATATGTAGCAATACACATGTCCATACACTCTTGTGGAAGAGAAATAAACGCTGTCACCGTTCTATTTTGTTTTAGTCTAACTTTATATAATGAAAAATGACAACTTTAATTTTGATGTCAGGTGTCCTTTAAGGGAAAATCACATTTTCATCTTCTCCTCTGAAACGGCTGAAGCAAATTCAACCAAACTTCCCAGGAAGGATGAACTAAAGGTCCTTAACAAAGATGCTTATTTCATTCCGATCCGATAAAAAACATGGCCCCCAGCACGGAGCATAGTTTTACATTGGACCTTATGGGAAAATCACATTTTCATCTTCTCCTCTGAAACAGCTAAAGTAAATTCAACCAAACTTTACAGGAATAATGAATGGAAGGTCCTTTACAAAGATTGCTCATTTTGTTCCTATCTGTAAAAAAACATGGCCGCCAGAACGTAACATAATTAAACATTGGCCCCGTATGGGAAAGTCACATTTTCATTTTCTCCTTTGAAACAGCTGAAACAATTTCACCCAAACTTTACAGGAATGATGAACTAAAGGTCCTTTATAAAGCTTGCTCATTTTGTGCCGATCTGATAAAAACATGGCCGCCAGCACGGAACATAGTTTAACATTGGACCCTATGGGAAAATCACATTTTCATCTTCTCCTTTAAAACCTCTAAAGCAAATTCAACTAAACTTTACAGGAATGATGTACTAAAGGTTCTTTTAAAGATTGCTCATTCCGTTCTGATCAGATGAAAAACATGGCTAAAAGCAAGGAACATAGTTAAAAATTGGACATTATGGAAAAATCACATTTTCATCTTCTCCCCTGAAACCGCTGTAG
>MJUU01035116.1:23740-41792 GCA_002080025.1 Modiolus philippinarum
CTTTACAAAGATTGCTCATTCCGTTCTGATCAGATGAAAAACATGGCTACCAGCAAGGAACATAGTTAAAAATTGAACATTATGGAAATCTCGTCTTCTCCCCTGAAACCGCTGTAGCAAATTTAATCCAACTTTACTAAAGGTCCTTTACAAAGATTGTTGACTTTGTTCTTATTTGACAAAAAACATGGCGGCCAGCTCAGAATGTACGTTTTATTTTACATTGGACTTTATGAGAAAAATCACATTTTCATCATCTTCTCTGAAACTGTTGAAGCAAATTGCATTGGAATGATGAGTAGAAGGTCCTTTGCAAAGTTTACTCATTTCAATAGGACAAAAAAACACAGGTGCTTATAGAGAACATAGCTAAACATTAGACCTCCATTGGTAAAAAACGATCATTTTTGGTCATGCATGGTAGAGAAGTATTTTGTCAGGTGAGCGATACAGGCTCAGTCTCTGAGCCTCTAGTTAGAAGGACCCAGGAAATGGGTCCCTTGAACCCAACCTGACAGAAGTGGATGTTAATACCTGGATAATTTGGAACATTCTAAGATAACTGGAATTTTTTTCAGTTGACTGATTGTTTATCAAAAGATGTTTTGTAATTTTATCTCCTGTAGATTGCAGTTATCACAGGCATGCTAGGGGATTCATTTTTGCTGTATTTAAAGTGAAAAAAAAGTTAAATAAAAATATCTTCCTTGGAACAGTTTAATGTGATAAAATAACGTGATACTTGTGCATGTACAGCGATGTACATTGTCAATTTTTCAAATAAAAGTCTGTGAATTCAAAAATATTTCTATGTGATCTGGGAAACTCGCCTAAAATAAAATTTGTTGAAAAACAAAACATGAATACTTTAAACATGTCTAAAGAATTACACTGTCACCAACATCCCATAAAAGTGAAATTTTATTACTGCTTTTTAGCAATCCAAAATTCCATCGTCCATAACATCTTTGGCATCAACATTTATTTTTCATATGAAAAAGAAAGGAAATGGGGTAAATGTCAAGGAGACAACATCCCATATCCAGGTTAAAACGACCAAAAACAAAACATCTAGAGGTCACCATATGGTCTTCAACACAGTGAGAACCTCACACCATATAGTAAGCCCTAAATGGCCCCAAAAAGATAAAAGTGAATAAATCAATGGAAACAAACCACATCCAATAACCCAAATATCAAGAAACTAAAATTTTATAAGAAGACAAGGATTTTTCACAACAATAAAAAAAAGCATATCACTGATATACTGACAGCTGCATAACTGTACTAGTAAGTCTTAAATGCTTTAATGTTTTATGAAAATGTTTTGATATTGTTGTATCACCAAATAAAAATTATTGAAAGGACTTAAGTGCTGGAGTTTAACAGTTATGGTATCCATATTTATATTGGAAGATATATTAATTTATTTGACAGGATATACAGCAGATGAAACTTGTTTTAATGAGAAGATTTGGAGACAACTTCCCAGTAAATACCATGTGAAAACAAGCTCATGTCCTACAACAGAGATAGAGCCTACCATTCACGATAGATCTGTGTTATTTCGGATGGTCCAGATGACGGGAAATGTTTATGAAATACAGATCCATTTACAGGTATTAAATGTCATATTCTAAAGAACTGTGGTAATTTATTCAAGGGCCTGTGGCCGATACAATGACTACCTTGATAGAGCTGGGTTGCTTACAAAAAGGCTACTAAAGCAAGGGTATGTTACCCATAACTTGAAGTCATCACTTCAAAAGTTTTACGGTCGACATTACAATTTTGTGGACTGCTATGGGATACCTGTTTCCTAGATGACAACAGATCTTTTTCATTGCCACTAAAGTTTGTTTTTCCACTACCAGATTTGACTTTACAACCAGAGTTGACATGTTCAGCATGGCGGGTGTCTAATAAGGAGCAGGAGGTGCTTACTCAACCAGTGCACTTGATCTCACCCAGGGTTTTTTTATTGGGTCCATGTTGTTAATTTTTGTGTCGCCTGCGACGAAAGTCGCTGAAATCGAGACATAGGTAATTACTCTCTGGCGGCGACGGTGTCGTAAACTTTCTTAAAACCTTAATAACTTTTAAAGTATAATACTTATATGCAATTTTTTTTGTCCACAGGTAGCTTATGGTGTAAGCTTTCCAGCATCACATGTTTCAGATGACCTTGACCTTGTCTTCATGGTTCAATGACTTCATAGAAATTCAAAAATATTGCAATATAGTTTCACATTCAAGTTGATTTCTCTGGATTTGTAATACGTAGATCCATTTTATTAAGTGTATTGATGTATCTTAGTAGGTGCATGCCAGTCTGCCACTTGTCATTTGACCTCGACCTCATTTGCACGGTTCAGTGACTTTGTAAATTTTCAACATAGTTTTACATTCAGTCAATTTCTGAGGCACTGTAATGTATGGAATACTGTATTTTATCTATTGCTACATCTAGGGGGGTGCGTGCCAGTCTGACACCTGTCATATAGCCTTGACCTCAATTTTATGGTTCATTGACTTTGATCACTTTTCTTCTAGAATGCTTATTTCTCTGTAACTAGAACACCAAGATTCATCATATTTGATATATTGCTACATCTAGGTGGATGCATGCCAGTCTGACACCTGTCATGTTGCCTTGAACTCAATTTCATGGTTCATTGACTTTGAACATTTCTTTACTTTAACACTTTTTTCTCTGTAGCTGTGATACCTAGAGTCATCATTTTTTGTCTATTGTTACATCTAGGTGGGTGCATGCCAGTCTGACACCTGTCATGTAGCCTTGACCTCAATTTTATGACTGACTTTGAAAATTTCTTTGCTTTAACACTTATTTCTCTGTAGCTATGATACCTGGCTTGAATTGAATTTGATCATTTCTCTTTAACAAGAACACTTACAAACATCATATTTTGTCTAATGCTACATCAAGGTAAGCACATGCCAGTCTGACATCTGTCATGTAGCCTTGACCTCAATTTCATGGTTCATTGACTATGATCATTTCTCTTTAACTAGAACACTTACAGGCATCATATTTTGTCTAATTCTACATCATGGTAGGCACATGCCAGTCTGACACCTGTCATGTAGCCTTGACCTCAATTTCATGGTTCATTGACTCTGAACATTTCTTTACTTAACACTTATTTCTCTGTAGCTATGATACCTAGAGTCATCATATTTGGTCTGTTGCTACATCAAGGTAGGCACATGTCAGTCTGACACCTGTCATGTAGCCTTGACCTCATTTTCATGGTTCATTGATTCTTAACATTTCTTTACTTTAACGCTTATTTTTCTGTAGCTATGATACCTAGAGTCATCATATTTTGTCTGTTGCTACATCAAGGAAGGCACGTGCCAGTCTGACACCTGTCATGTAGCCTTGACCTCAATTTCATGGTTTATTGACTTTGATCATTTCTCATTAACTAGAACAATTACAGGCTTCATATTTGGTCTATTGTTATAGCTAGGTGTGCACATGCCAGTCTGGTGCCTGTTATGTAGCCATGACTAATTATTTTGGTAAAGATATGCATATACAGGCGAGACATTTCTGTGTCTACACTTGTTGTGTATGTGTGTGTCTTCATCTTTTTCTGTCCCTGCTCACGATATGTCTCTGTTTCTTTGTTTTTATGATGTTGCCATTGTCCTTGGATTGTTTGTTTTAGACTGATGGTTTGGTTCTCAGTTACCTTATTGTTATTTATTGCAAAGGCAGCAAAGCTGAATATAACAACCCTTTTGATTGGAAAACTTGACAATTTTGAGGGCATCAATTGTTGATGGCTTGAAATTTATGGTACATGTTTAACTGATGTTATTTTCTAGATCTTATTTTCTCTTTTAGCAGCACTTAACTTGGGAGAAGACTCATAGACGCATTGATGAAAGATATTCTAATCTTTGATTCATTTATTAAAAACTCATCATTCTGAAATTAACTGAATTTTCTTTGATATCTTTTCAGACATTGAATTTCAACGTGAATACAGAGTGTAGTCAAGATGGAGATTTCCTGATACATCTTGCTGTAAGGGGAGGTAATTATGTCCTAATGCTATTTCATGATATTTTAAACAAAGAAAAAATAATTGCTCTCTGAAAATTTCAAAAGTTGATGCTCTTATGGAATAAAACCTCTATATACATGAAGTGGCAGGTATGACTTGACTAAATAAGAAATCTGTCTAAAACAGACATACCATTTGGTCCTCTTTTACATTCTACCAATTTAGATTGATTTAGAAACGTAATTTGTTTTGTAATGATCAAAGAGGTAATAACTAAAAAATTGTCGGCAGAGTTTTGCTGAAAAGTCTAAAAAATATTAATTCCATATCAAATTCAGTAGATTTCTGCTATTAACAGTCTGGTATTGTCCATTATGAGTATTTTATAATATAGCAATATTTGGTCCTGGATGGCCATTTCCACTTTAAGTTTTTGTTATGTTTGTGGTCATCAAAATCATCCTTGCAAAAATTACACAACAACACAGAATTTTAAAAGTTTTCCTAATTACAGGTATGCTGGATTTATGGATTTTGGCCTTTTTGTTCTTGATGTATCCATTTACAAACACTGCATATTGAGCACTTTCTACACTTTCACCCATGCTAACAGTATTTATTTGTTAACAGGATTATGCCAGTTACCATTGATAATGACTTTAGTACAGCTACAGCAAGCAGATATAGAACTTTGTAATTCTAAAGGCATGACTCCATTAATGATTGCTGCACAGGCAGGAAATAGTATATTGTGTGATGTAAGTTGATCAAATCTGCAATACTTATCTTTTGAGTAACTAAATGATTCTTTTTTTTTACATAAAAAGTGCCTGTTTGGAGGGTAACCCCATTATGAGCAAATGTGGGAACTCCACAGGAATGCAGACTAGTACCAATTTCATTCTTATACAGTTTCCAACTTCATCATTAAAGAACTCTCATCTTGAAAATTCAGTAGTGCCTATTTAAGAAACCAATGCATTGTGGGAAAACCCTGTAATGAAACATTTTGATTGCCTCAGGCCTAGAATTGTTAGTAATACCGTCTGTAAGTCACTTCAAGCCATACAGAGAATTGAAGACAAAATTGAGATTAAACCAAAAAAAGTCAGAGGACCATCTGATTATGACGTCCAAATATTTACTAGAAACATCAAAACTTAACATCTAGGTTTTATTTATTTTCCCTGAATATTATAGGGTTATAAAATGGCATTTTTATGCCCCTAGATCGAGGATTGGGGCATATTGTTTTTGTCCTGTCTGTGTGTCTGTCTGTGCGTCCGAAACTTTAACCTTGGCTATAAATTTTGAACTATGTAAGATAGACTTTTCATACTTTGCAAGTGTATAGGTCTAGTCAAGAGGAATATAAATATGCAAAAAAAAAAATAGGTCAGGTCAAAGGTCAAGGTCACAGAGGTCAAAAAGGGGTGAAATTGGCTGTTACAAGTATTCGACCATAGAATACTTATTATTTATCCTATTGAGATGTGGTTTGTTTAATGTTATTGCTAATAGAATTGCACAACTGCAGTATGCAACAGATTTGAGGTACCATTTACCGTTTTTGAGAAACAAGAGGCCCAAAGGGGGACAAATGGAAAAAAATTAATTTTTAAATTTTTTCGAATTTTAATGCAGTATTTTTCTGTATGTTTCTTATAGCATGCTAAAACAGATACATTTAACAAATAAAACCATTTCAGTAAACAAGAGGCCCAAAGGGGCTTCATCTGTTTCAGAATAAAGGGGTTGAATTTGGTGTTTTTATGGTAATAAACAACTGTTGAACTACATGTATGTAAGATAGACTTTTAATACTTTGCAAGTGTATAGGTCTTGTCAAGAGGAACACAAATGTGCAAAAGAATAGGTGAAAGGTCAAGGTCACAGAGGTCAAAAAGCGGTTAAATTGGGTATTTTCATTTGCGCAACTGCAGTACGCAGCAGATTTGAGGTACCATTTACCGTTTTTGAGAAACAAGAGGCCCAAAGGGTGACAAATGGGAAAAATTAATTTTTAAATTTTTTCGGATTTTAATGCAGTATTTTTCTGTATGTTTCTTATAGCATGCTAAAACAAATACATTTAACAAATAAAACCATTTCAGTAAACAAGAGGCCCATAGGGGCTTCATCTGTTTCAGAATAAAGGGGTTGAATTTGGTGTTTTTAGCTCGCCGGGACGAATGTCCGGAGAGCTATTATCATACCCCCGGTGTCGGCGTCAGCTTCAGCGTCGGCGTCAGCAAAACTTTAACCTGGCTTGTGGAATTGAGACCAGAATAGCTAGGATGTTGATATTTGATATGTGACTTCCTTGTGATGAGAGCTTTCTTCTGGTACCATACTTGTAGACATTTTGACCTTGACCTTGCCCTGAGGGCAATTTTTAAAAAACTTTCACCTTGCCTCTAGAAGGTAGGCTTTTAGTGGTAGGGTGTTTATATTTGGTATGTAAATTCCTTATGATAAGTGTTTTCTAGTGGTGCCATATTTGTAGACATTTTTTACCTTGACCTTGCCCTGAGGGCAATTTTTAAAAATCTTTAACCTTGCCTCTAGAAGGTAGGCTTTTAGTTGTAGGATGTTCATATTTAGTATGTGACTTCCTTATGATGAGAGCTTTCCTCTGATACCATACTTGTAGACATTTTAACCTTGACTTTGCCCTGAGGGCAATTTGTAAAAAAACTTTAACCTTGCCTCTAGAAGGTATGCCTTTAGTGGTAGGGTGTTTATATTTGGTATGTAACTTCCTTATGGTGATAGCTTTCTAGTGGTACCATATTTGTAGACATTTTGACCTTGACCTTGCCCTAAGGGCAATTTTTTAAAAACTTTTACTTTGCTTCTAGAATTAAGTTGTTTAGTGGTGGGGTCTTCATATTTGGTATGTGACATTCTTTTGATGAGAGCTATCTAATGGTACCATATTTGTAGACATTTTGACCTTGACCTTGCCCTGAGGGTATTTTTTAAAGACTTTAACTTTGCTTCTAGAATTAAGTTGTTTAGTGATAGGTTGTTTATATTTGATATGTGGCTTTCTTGTAAAGAAAGCTTTCTATTACTTCGAATTTATTGTGCATTGAGGTTACTCGAATCCCCGGCGAGCTATGTTGTCTTCTGACAACTCTTGTTATGGTAATAAACAATCTTTGAACTATGCAAGATAGACTTTTAATACTTTGCAAGTGTATAGGTCTTGTCAAGAGGAACACAAATGTGCAAAAGAATAGGTCAAAGGTCAAGGTCACAGAGGTCAAAAAGGGGTTGAATTGGGTATTTTCATATATTTTACTGTGGAATCTGGGGGCATATGTAGTGTTTCACAAACACATCTTGATCATATTAGTCTTGTATTATGTCCAAGGACAGTCATATTGGGCCAAGGATACCTGTATTGGGCCTTGGCGTTGCCTCTGTCCAATACAGCTGTCCGAGACCCAATACAACTGTCCGAGGACATAATGCATTTCTTATGTGAAAAATAACATTCTATGATGCCTTTATCAACCAGTAGTGTAAAATGATAATCGAATATGTGTTTTTGTTTCTAGTTATTTTATTTTATTTTTTTTTCTGAGGTTGGGGGGGATGGGGGTGGGGTCATGGGAGAGTATTTTCGTTGATTGAATGTCCTCTAAATTGTAATTAATTAGAAAATTCAACTAATCCATAATGTAGAAAGTATGTGACATGCACATTCGTCTAATTTGCAAATGTCCCAAAAAAAATTCTGGCACTCATGATTTAATTTCAATTCACTGAATTTTCCAAAAACAAAATACATAATACTGTGTAGAAAAAAAATCCCACAAGTATTCCTCCATCAGTCAGGAGTCAAAATAGTTTTTCTAACTGTTCAGCATCAAAGAAATACAACAAAAACCAACAATCTAACAAAGAAAATCTATATCTTCAATGACGATTTACAAGGCATATTTTGTCAAAATTAATACTTACATCAACTCATTCAAAAACATATACCTGTATTAGCTGAAGAAGGTTTGAAAGAGTGATCTCTTACTGTAAACCTTTGTTTAACATGTTTCAAGTATGGTTCAGATAATCATTATCTATTTACACCCAAAATATAAATTTTATGTCTAATCTGTTGCTACTCAGGATAGATTTATTTCAGATATTTTATGTATCCCAAAATGATGTTTAGATAAAGATACTTGTAAATTTTCAAAAAGTTCAACCTTATGCACCTAGTTCAGCAGGGGTGTTGGAAATGTGATGGGGTTCTGGGTGCCAGGGTGAGGGTATGATTGTCAATGCACTATCAAATGGATTTTATCCCTAATCTCAGAGCTGTATGTATGTACTACTTGTAATTTGCAATATAATATTATTTTTAGTTGTTGATTTGTGTACTTGGTGCTGATCCAAACAAAGTGAATGTCGAAAATGGAAGAAGTGCACTTCATTATGCTGCTCAGAATAACCATGAAGACGTAGTCAGGTAAGACTTCAAGTTTGTTGATTGGTTGAATTTCAGAAACCGCAGTGCTCCCTGGATATACATTTTCTCTGTAATGGCAGTCCCTTCTTTATGGCCACCTATTTTCAAGGTCAATTTTCAAGAAGTGCAGTTTATTACCTCTATTTATTGCAGTCATCACTAATCAAAAATTGTTTCCAATTCTCAAAGGTGGTGAAATAACGAGGGTACATTGTATTGCTTTGTTGTAGAAAATACACAAAAGTATTTTAATTGGTCAGTGGTACGCCACACACATTTCAAATAGTTTTATTATGTAAATTAATTGTAAATTCATATCAAATGGCCTTTGAAAGTGAAAAAGTTTGGAGTTTTGGACAACGGTAATAATATCTACTACATTGACTGATCTTCTATAACCCTGGAGGCAATGTCTTACAATAATGAACAATTTCCTGTGTTTTGAAGTAAGTTCAAGTCAAATTGCTCTGTTAAATGATAATTCATATTCAAAGCAACATGTTTTCTGTTGAATAGATGTTTTGATATTAAGTGACATATTTTACTATGTCTCATTTTAATTTCAGTTGCTTGATAAAACGTGGATCTGATTTAAACCATGAGGACTACCATGGTTGTCTCCCTGACGATGTACCCATAATTCATCAGTATTATACATCTGCCGATTGTCAACAAATCATACGGCTTCATAGGCAACAGAGAAGACAAGCTTTGGACATGTTGATTAAGAATGTAAGTGATTTTAAATTATACCTGTAATATTAAGCATTTTCAGCAGATTAGGTAGTTTTCATTTATTATCACAGTCTTTCATTTTTAGGGACAGTGTTATGTTGTTAGATAGAGGTCTTCTCAAGATAAAAAATGAGCCATAAGTAGGTGCAGATCCAGACAATTTGTAAAGAGGGGGTTTCCAATTAGAGAATGAAAGAAAATGCCGAGCCCCCAGGAGCCACTCGGCATGAACATTTTTAGGGTTTTCTTAGTAAAACATCAGGATATTCATTTAAAAAACATGATTGTCCAAAAAAAGCGGGGTTTTAACCCCGGGAGCCCCCCCCAGGTTCTGCCAATGATAAGCAAAATGGAATGCAAATTTTTCATGCAGAACAATAAATGACTGGACAGCTTGCATGTGTAGCAGTATGTAGACTTGAATAGCTAATAAATCTACCTCAAGATAGAATTTTTTTTTGTAATTTATAGGTTTCTAGAAAATATTTCCAGATTGGACAGGAGTGATTTTTGAGAGACTGTTTGAACCCCAAAATTTTAGAGATTTTATTCAGATAAATATCTGATATCAGATATTTTATCAATGCAAAATAAAATCAAAATCTAGATCCTGCTGTACCTAATTGAAACATCTATGTGTTCTTGTAAGAATTTCTCCCCTTATTCAGCTATTTTAAGATATTTTGTCACATCATATAAAATCTTCCCGAAAATTTGCAAAAAGCCATTATATTGTAACTTATTGTCACTAATATACAAGTGAAAAGGATCGTCAAAAGTTTTCATTCAATTTTTCAGGGGGAGATAACTGA
The DNA here is from genome assembly GCA_002080025.1 of Modiolus philippinarum. NCBI lineage: Eukaryota > Metazoa > Mollusca > Bivalvia > Mytilida > Modiolidae > Modiolus > Modiolus philippinarum. The sequence goes on from MJUU01035116.1 coordinate 33,805, forward strand.
AGATGACCTTGTAGGAAGTGACCTGTGTACAGTGGATGAAGAGGGGTACACTTTGGTGATGTTAGCTGCCAGATATAACAGGTAAAATTATTCAGTTATTACTACCTGGTATACATTGTATTTTCCGTTTAACTTGTTTTCCATTGAATTTTATTATCATGTCACTGCACAGAAGTTCAGAACTGGGTTGCACAAACATCAATTAAAGTTAATTGATGTTTGAATTCTCATTGTAAATTAAATCATTTACAAATAAAACAATACTAATTTTCCCTTAAAATTAAAATGTCAATTAATAACTTTGATTGACATTTGTGCAATCCAGTCCAGTTCTTCATCCTTCTCTCAATTAAAAAAATATGTGAAGTATTTTGTCTTTTCCATTTCTCATATTGCACTCATTTTCATTTTTCAGTGAAGAAAGTTTAGACATGTTGTTGAAGTGTAGTTTGAGGTCTATTGATGCACAGTACTCACATGTAAGTAGAGAATACAGTTTTTGGAAAGTTTTGAACCAAGAACGATATGTATTTATTATTATATTAAAGAAAGGACTGGGAATTTTTTTATGGTGTTAATATAGAATACATTGTAATATTTTTATTGTAGAAACTAGAAGTGGGAGCAGTAACAAACGACAGCTAATTTCCTCACCAGCTGTCAAGAAATAATAACCCTAATATATTTATGTTATTCATAGTACTGAACATGGTATATTTGGTATTATATATTTATGTGTTTTTCTGGAGACGGATTTATATAAGCATTTTGCTTCTTTCTGAATCCATGTATTGTATAAATAAATTGTTATGGATATGAATAGCTGAATAAAATATTGTTTAAAGTAACCCTAATATAATCTAAATATGTATGAAATTCGAAGGTACATCCACTGAACATTAAGATCATTGATATGTAACATGTAGTATCTCAGTTATAAACATTAATGGAAACTTTAACTCATGTTAGTCAATTGAAAAATGTAGGTCAAAGTGACCCAGTTATCATCTGAAGCTGCAAGACTCTCCGACCAAAGATGATTGATGTGACACATGTAGTCTCTCAGATATGAACTTTATCACAAACTTTAAGTTGAGTCATAAAATGTAGGTCACAGTGCCCCAATTATCATCTGAAGCAACTTCACTCTCCAAGACGCATCCACTGACCAAAGATGATTGATGTGACACATGTAGTTTCTCAGATATGGATTTAATGCAAACTTTAACCGGAGTCATTGAAGCATAAAATGAAGTCAGGGTGACCCAATTATCATCTGAAGCAGCATCACACTCCAAGACGCATCCACTGACCAAAGATGATTGATGTGCCACATATGGTTTCTCAGATATGAACCTTAACCCAAACTTTAACCTGAGGTGGGCAAAACAGATGGATGGACAAACAAGATGCTATATCCCCTCCCCAAATCTGTTAGGCGAGGGGATAATAAGATTGAATTTTAATCATGATAATTAAATTTATTTTGCATCAGAACTTTGCATGAAATATAATTTATTACTTACAATTTCAGAAAAGATTTGATATTTGATCTGAAACTTTTGTATGCCATTTACATTGTGTTGCCCGTTGTCATGTCCTTTATCCATCCACCTCCTGTTTAGAGATATTTTTTTCTTAATTTAAGCCATATATTGAATTTTTCGTCAAAGATTTGTCAGTTTACGAAGCCAATAATGATTTGATTTTTATGTGAAGCTTTGGTATGGTGATTTGTATTGTTCCACCTCTTTTCAGGTTTATCACTTATCTACTTGCCATTTTGCTTTTCCAATTTCGTTCTTTATTGAATTTTTTGTCAAGGTTTTCTTGGCCTGTATAAGTAGCTATGATTTAATATTAGGTCTGAAGCATAACTGAGAGAGTTTTACAATGCCTCCCCTTTTCAGGTCCATCACTTTATATCTATGAAAAAGAAAGGAAACAGGGTAAATGTCAAGGAGACAACATCCCATCTCCCTAGTTAAAACGACCCAAAACAAAGCATCCTGGGGTCACCGTAGGGTCCTCAACACAGTGATGAACCTCACACTATATAGCAAGCCCTAAATGGCCCCAAAAAAGTAAAAAAGTGAATAAATCATGGAAACATGCCACATCCAATAACCCTAATATCAAGAAACTAAAATTTTATAAGAAGACAAGGACAAGCCAATGACCAACATATTCCTGACTTGGGACAGGCCCAAAAATTGTGATGGGGTTAAACTCATTTTCTTGGAGTCAAACCCTCCCCCTATGTGTGGTGAATGGCTAAAAAAATAAATACACAAAAAGACTCACAGTAAAAATCAAACTTATCAAGACGAGTACCTTTACAATGAAGTACATATAACATGAAGACAATACACATGGGTACTGACCTGACAAATGCTGGCAGTTACTGACAGCTAGCTAAGGACATAATTTCAGTTGACTATGATATCAAGCCTTCTTACATATGAAACTTCAATTGAAATGCTTCTAAATAGATTTCATATAACAACATCATTAATATGTACTTATACTTTGGTAGAAAATTAAGGGTATTCTATGTGACTTGTAAGGCCCACTTTTATTACTAGTGTTAAATTTCATAGCTCTTGTAAAACTTCATTTGCAAAATATGCTTCAACAGTCATTTATCAATTATTCTTTTAATCTTTCAGAAATTGAATACCAACAGCTTAAAGGAAATAGGAATGACTGCTTTAGCAATGGCTGCTCAACTTGGACATAAAGATGCTGTTAGAATTTTGTTGCAGTAAGTGATTTATTATGCAGTCCTGTTCAAATAGATTTCTAAATCTGAAGTTAAGTTTTTATGCTTCTGTGCCAAAAGATGGGTCCGTTGGTTCATTTGTTTGTCTTAAAAGTGAACTCATGATGTTATTTCAGAAACTGGCAACCTCAAAGGAATCAAAATCACAATGTTTACCATCATAAGTAGATGCACTCGCATCTTATTGAATATTCAAAACGACTGCCAGTGTTGGGTTTTACTGAAGGAAAGGCAGAAAATTTATGGTGCCTTAATTGGATGAAACTTTACAGCAAGGTTGTCAGAAATGATTTTTGGGCTCAGAATTTTCAATATGGCCATCATTACTGTGGACACTGAAAAAAATATGGGGAAATCAAATGTGTCTCATTTGAAGGTTGCCTAGCTTTCATAGAAATGATATTTTGGTTCAGAATGTTCAAAATTGCTACTATTGCCATGGAAACTGCAAAAAAGGCTGGAAAAAAAGTGCCTCAAATTGATAAAACTCTACAGGAAGGTTGCCTAGCTTTCATAGAATGATTTAGGGCTCAGAATTTTTGAAATGGCCACCATTACTGTGGAGCCTCAACATATGTAAAGCTGAGGTATCATATTTGCCTAATACAGACACAAATATCATTACTAAGAAATCACGCATGGGGACAAGTCATTGCTAGTTTCACTTGTGTTTAAAATTATGATATGGCGCAGTTGTTGGCATTTATTTTAGATCTCTTTTGTTTTGTGTGATTTTATTGTTTCTATTGTATAACATTATTTTAAGATTATGAATGATTACTAGATAATGCTCCTTAAAGCAAAAGACCCTTTAATTCCATGAATAACAAGAAACACTAAATCTAGCCTTGAAAAGGTGAATGCTAACTAACCTAAATAGTCTTGGTTTTTTTCAATATTATAAAGTTCAATATTATAAACTTAAACTATTGCCATCACTTGGTGTCCGTCGTCCTTCGTCTGTCCGTCGTCCATTAACTTTTCACATTTTCATCATCCCCTCTGAAACCACTGAAGCAAATTCAACCAAACTTTACAGGAATGATGTACTTAAGGTCCTTTACAAAGATTGCTCATTTCGTTCTGATCCGACAAAAAACATGGCCACCAGCTTGGAACTTAAGGTTTAACATTGAACTCTATGGCAAAGTCACATTTTCATCTTCTCCTCTGAAACCACTGAAGCAAATTCAAACAAACTTTACATGAATGATTAATAAAGGTCCTCAAGAAAGATTGCTCATTTCGTTCCGGTCAAATAAAAAACATGGCCACCAGTACGGAACATACTTTAACATTGGACTCTATGGCAAAGTCACATTTTCATCTTCTCCTCTTAAACCACTGAAGCAAATTCAAACAAACATTTCAGGAATGATGTGCTTAAGGTTCTTTGCAAAGATTGATCATATTGTTATGATCTGCCAAAAAAGAAAAACATGGCCACCAGCACAGAACTTAGGTTTAACATTGGACCCTATGGGAAAAATCACATTTTCATCTTCTCTTCTGAAACCACTGAAGCAAATTCAAACAAACATTTCAGGAATGATGTACTAAAAGTCCTTCACAAAGATTGCTCATGTTGTTCAGATCCGATAAAAAACATGGCCGCAAGCACGAAACATTGTTTAACATTGGACTCTATGGCAAAGTCACATTTTCATCTTCTCCTCTGAAACCTCTGAAGCAAATTCAACCAAACTTTACAGGAATAATGTACTAAAAAATAAAAAGGTCCTTTACAAAGATTGCTTTGCTTATTTTGTTCCAATCCGACAAAAACTACGGCTGCCAATGTGGAACTTAGGTTTAACATTGGACTCTATGGGAAAAATCACTTTTTCACCTTCTCCTCTAAAACCGCTGAGACAAATTCAACCAAACTTTACAGGAATAATGTATGGAAGGTCCTTAATGAAGATTGCTCATTTCATTACAATCAGATAGAAAACATGACCGCAAGCATGGAACATAGTTTAACATCGGACCCTATGGGGAAATCACATTTTCATCTTCTCCTCTGAAACTGCTGAAGCAAATTCAACCTAACTTTTCAGGAATGATGTAATAAAGGTCTTTAACAAAGATAGCTCATTTCGTTGCAATCAGATAGAAAACATGACCGCAAGCATGGAACATAGTTTAACATTGGACCCTATGGGGAAAATCACATTTTCATCTTCTCCTCTAAAACCGCTGAAACAAATTCAACCAAACATTACAGGAATGATGTACAGAAGGTACTTTGCAAAAATTGCTCATTTCATTTAGATCCAACAAAAATCATGGCCTACGGCTACAGTGCAGAACAAAGTTCAACATTGGAGCCCTATATGAGAAAACCATCCTTTTCATCATCTTCTCTGAAACTATTCAAGCAAATTTAGCTAAATATATAGAAGTTCCTTTGCAAAAATAACTCATTTCAAAAGGATCAGAAAAAAACATGGGTGCTAATGGAGAACATAGTTAAACATTAGACCCCATTGGTAATAAACATCATTTTTAGCTAACCTGGCCAAAGGCCATGTGAGCTTTTGCCATCACTCGGCGTCCATCGTCCGTCCGTCTGTCGTCTGTCCGTTAACTTTTATTCAAAGATCTTCTCCTCTGAAACTACTGGGCCAATACTAACCAAACTTGGCTTGAATCATCACCAGGATATGCTCTTTCAACTTTGTGATTTTTATGTCCGTAGACCAAACAACATGGCCGCTGTTACTAAAAATAGAACATAGGGGTAAATTGCTGTTTTTTGCAAATTACTCGAAAACCATTACAGATATCAAAATTCTGACATGGTGTAAAAATGATCTGCATGACAAGATCTACCTGCCCTGCAATTTTGGAGCATATCCGTTTACTTGTCTTGGAGTTATTGCCCCCTTTCCGTAAAATTTTCCGTTTTTTGTTACTTCTGGTCTTATATATTGAAATTGATATAAGATAGAAGTGAAGTTTGTGTAATAAAAATGGTCAGCATAGTAAGATCTACATGTCCTGCAATTTTGAAGAAAATCTGACAACCCACATAGGAGTAATTGCCGCTTTTTCTTTGAATTTTCACAATTTTTGAACGTTTTTACTTTCATTTCAAAAACTGTTTGAGATAATTTAAATGTGAATTGCAAAAGGTTTTCCAGAACTACAATTTCTACATATGTCCAGCAGGTTCGCATCTCATCTAAGATGGCCACCAGCGGGGAAGATAGTTTAACATAGGACCCTATGGGAAATGCATTCAAAGATCTTCTCCTCTGAAACCACTGAGCCACTGGGGATCAAATTTTGTCACAATAGTCCTTGGGTGGTCCCCTTTAAAGTTTGTGATTTTTGCGTTTGTACCTCATCCAAGATGGCTGCCAGCGTGGAGCACAGTTTAACATAGGGACCCTATGGGAAATGCATTCAAATGTCTTCTCCTCTGAACCCACTGAGCCAATTGGAACTAAACTTGGTTACAATAGTCTTTAGATGTTTTCCTTCAAAGTTTGTGATTTTTTTGTTCATACCTCATTCAAGATGGCCGCCAGCAGGGAACATAGTTTAACATAGGGACCATATGGGAAATGCATCCAAAGATCTTCCACTCCGAAACTACCAAGCCAAATATAAATTGAACCAAACTTCGTCACAATAGTCCTTGGGTGGTCCCCTTTAAAGTTTGTGATTTTTACTTTCTTACCTCATCCAAGATGGAAGCCAGCATGGAACATAGTTTAACATATGGACTCTATGGGAAATGCATTCAAATGTCTTCTCCTCTGAACCTTCTGAGCCAATTGGAACCAAACTTGGTTACAATTGTCTTTGGGTGATCCCTTCCAAAGTTTGTGATTTTTAGTCTGTACCTCATCCAAGAATGAAAATGTAACATCTGCTGAACTGATTTATAGTATGAATGGGTGGTCTATAGGTGACAATGAATAAAACCAGTGACCAGGTGAGCAATACAGGCTCATGTGAGCCTCTGGTTGGACATGCATGGCATAAAAGCATTTTGTCAGGTGAGCAATACAGGTTCAGTCGCTGAGCCTCTAGTTTAGGTTTGCTAAAACAATGAAAAAAGACCATTGCGTGTGTAAGATAGTTGTTTATGCCCCCAGATCGATGACCGGGGGCATATTGTCTGTCTGTGCGTCCGAAACTTTAACCTTGGCTATAACTTCTGAACTAGATAAGGTAGACTTTTCACACTTGGCAGGTGTATAGGTCAGGTCAAAGGTCAAGGTCACAGAGGTTAAGAAGGGGTGAAATTGGCCATTTTCACATATTTGACTGTAGAATCCTTATTATTTATCCTATTGAGAAGAGGTTTGTTAGGCCAAAAAGAAAAATATGTGTGTTTACTGTAGTCTGCTGAAAAAAATTAGGGTCTGTAGGTCGGGAATCTTTTTTTTTTTTTTCAGGCATCGTCAACGAAATCCAGAAAAATTTCGGGTCATTCCCAAGTCTGTTCCAAAATTAATCCTACTAACCGGAAGTCCTGCCATTTGCATTGTGTTTTGGAAGAAACTTGGCATATTTCTTGATTTTTGTCTATTTGAATGTCTTTTGAACCAAATAAAAAGTTTAAATGTCTATTTTATTAACTTTCTGTACCAGCGGAGGCATGTTACCAGATAATCTTATCAATTTACAGAGGTCTGTATCAAAATAGGGTCGGTTCATAAGTCATAAGTCATAAAGTTTTATTTAAAGTTGGTTCACAATTAACAATACAACATAAGCTCTGTAGAGCTTTTTACCGACATACACATACATAAAACAAAGTACACATACATAAAACAAAGCACAAAGTAAACCTACATAAAACACAACACAAAGTTCACCTATATAAAACATAGCACAAAGTACACCTACTTAAAACTTAGCACATAGACTCATACAACAGACATATACATAAAAAAAGTACACAGTACCCATAAATTAACATACATACAAAAAGCAAGAAACAGAAACAAATAAGATAAATAGTTCAAGCACACATCATGCACAGACTATATATAGCATGCAGCAGTAAGCAAATTAAAATGATTAAGCAGCACTTAATAGGAAAGCACAAAAAATCAGAATTAAATAAAACAATCAGGCCAAGAATAAAAAGTAATAAAAGCCAAAAAAGCAACTAATCACCATGGCAAGACTCCTCAAGTCCTGCAGGAGCCACATCTGCATGAGCTACCATTCCAGTTACTGATTA
>MJUU01035116.1:56132-71477 GCA_002080025.1 Modiolus philippinarum
AAATTGTCAATTTTTTGTCTATGTTCGCAACAAATTAACTCAAACACGCTAAATGTGTGTTGAATATGACAATGTAGCATAAATTACATCCTGATTTGGTAATTTAACAGCCATTTGTTGACTTAAACTTAACATTATGCCCGAAATTGATGAAAAATGGGATTTTTCGATATTCCAGATTTGGCCAAAGTTCACTGTTAACCCGTTATATGTGGCAAATCTGGATGATATATCTGCAGATATGCCAATTATTTGTTCTTAGCAGTACATGAGTTGTCTTAAAACAGTGTTTAGAATATCAAGGGGTGTTTAATGTGACTCTGAATACAGAGAATCTGACCCCTACCCCAACAAATTTTCCCTAAAATTGTCAATTTTTTGTCTAAGTTTGCATAAAAATAACTACAACACGCAAAATGTGTTTTATATATGACAATGTTGCATAAATTACATTATGATTTGGTATTTTAACAGCCATTTGTTGACTTAAACTCAATATTTGGCCCAAACTGATGAAAAATGGGAATTTTCAACATTTCAAATTTCTCCGAAGTTCATTGTTAGATCGTAATATATGTCAAATCTAGAGGATTCATCTACAACTATGCCATTTAATTGTTCTAAGCCAAACATTAGATGTCTTAAAGCACTGTTTAGAAAAACAAGGAGTGTTTTATGTGACTCTAAATACCGAAAACCTACCCGTACCCCAGCAAATTTTCCCTATGATAGTCATTTTTTTACTATTTTCGCATGAAAATAACCAAAACACACAAAATCTGCTTTGAATATAACAATGTTGTATAATTTCTATCAAGATTTTTCATTTTAAGTCCCACTTGTCAGCTTAAACTCAATATTTTGTACAGAACTGATGAAAAATGGGAATTTTCAGCATTTCAGATTTGTCCAAAATTCACATTTTAATATAGGTTATATGTGGCAAATCTGGAGGATTTATATGCAGATATGCCAATTCATTGTTCTAACCGATATATAAGTTATATAAAAACAATGTTTAGAAGAACAAGGAGTGTTCAGTGTGATTCTAAATACCGAAAATTGTACCCCTACCCCAGGAAAATGATGCTTAAAAATCCCCAGAATATGTATGTCTGTACATTTTTATGAACAAAACATACATTTTACTTTCTTTAAAAAAAATGCATTTTATATATCGCAATATGCAATTTTAACGCCAAAATATGGGTAAAATTGTATATTTTTGGCGCTTTTCGTGAAAAATGGGATTTTTCAGCATTTCGGAATTTTACAAAATTCAAAGTCTAATTGTTGTATAACTGCATATAAACCACACATATGATCTCATTTGTGATATATGGGAGTCTCTATGTATTTTTGTATTTGAAATGATATGTTATTGGACCTTTATACAATGTTTAAGCTTTTCAAGCTGAACAAAATGAAATAAATTGTGTTGAATATTTGTGGTAAGGGGTTATATGTTAGTAATTTATGAGACTGTAGTTATTCTAAAAATGCTTATAAACATATTTCCTTATTGCTTAGATATAATGAAAGGATATCTAATCAACATTTTCAAGTATTAATCAATTTAATGATGTATTTGCATCTCAATGTCAAAACAGCAGAAATTCTGAAAAACGGAAAATACCCATTTTGCATACAATTTCGAACAGAAGAATCAAAAAGAGAACTCTTAAAAAGTTTAAATCTACTTAAATGATCTTCTGCATGTCAGCTTTAGTGAAATACACACTAGAATTCCAATAAAACATTCTTTAATCATTTAGAGCCTAAATATTTCATATTTCCCCTTAATTTTTAGGGGGAGGGGTGCTAATTTTGACATTTCTGAACCTATTAGATGTCTGAGACTAAAATGTTTGCACATGATTTGTTGCTAACATATCAGAAATCAATATTACATCGGCAATTATTAAATATATATTCAGATTTTTACGACCATAAAGTGAGAAAGTCGAAATTGTGAAAAAAATCGAAAATTCCGAAAATTCCCATTTTTCACAAATTTTATACCAAAAATAAAAAATTTGTGGACATTAATGGTTTAATTTTCCAACATTGTATCACAACAGATAAGTAAGGCATAAAAACTAGATCAAATGACGAGGGTTGTTTATCTGAAAGGAATTGACAGCCTAAAATTGTCATTTTCGCTATTTTTTTGCAGGGGGAGGGGTACATTTTTTGTATCCCAAGATCATAAAAATGGCGTAAAGTGCCCAAACTTGAGTTCATTGTAAAGGATATTAAATTAGCTTTAATTTGGTACCAAATTTCACTACATATTACTTATCATTAAATAATTATGGAGCTTAAAAGATGAAATATAGGTTAAAACGAAAATACAAGAATTTTTCCCGGTGTACTATAAAAGTGGCCCTATACTGTCTATGCATGCAGGTTATGTTTGTGTTAACATGTTTTATTTTGAAGAGGGGATATGGGAGGACTGAAAAAAAACGGTCTAGATGGGAAGTGGGGGGGTGCACGGAAAGTGATTTCAGCCCATGGCCTATAAGTGAAACACGTTTGTGATATTACCACAAAGTTACAACAGATTGGAAGTTTAATACCTCTCTCAATGAAATTAATATAAGAAGAAACGGTAAATCACAAGGATGTTCTTGTTTTGTAACTCTTTAATTTTCATCATTATCAATCATATGGCCATTTTGTTTATTATTGCTGTTCCGTTCACTCCAGGCGTTTACCTATTGGTGTTTTGTGAATGGAAGGATAAAAGCTGTTCCTTTTGACTCCCGGATGAATTGTCTTTCCTTTACCTAATAGAAGCTGTTCCTTTTGACTCCTGGATGAATTGTCTTATTATTACCATAGGATAAAAGCTGTTCCTTTTCACTCCCTGATGAATTGTATTAACATGTGTGTGTTTGTGGACTTTTTTGTTGCAAAGTCAGTCATGTACTGAATAATTTTCATTTTAGTAAAAAATGAAGCAAGTATTGTTTACAACTGACATTTTCAGTTGCAGGATGCTGTTATTGCCATGAACTCAGTCCAATAACAGGGGCAATGTTACAAAATAATAATAGCTCCAACTCACTAAAATACTATTGGAGCTATTTTGTGTAAACAAGTGTGCACTTTTTGAAAAGGGAGCATTGTTTCAAAATGAGTGAAGCAAGTGCTTGTGGGAACGAAGTTAAGGACGGCAAAATTACAAGTAATTATTATCCAATTGCAAGATACATGTACTTGTTGACAGGACACAGCAGGAGCCTCACATGCAAGGGTCTGCCTACAAAATGTATATACTATGCATTTTTCTTTGTAAAAAAATGTAACATTTTGGTATTTACAGTACTACTATTTCCATATGGGATATTACAGGTCATATACTACAGAACAGTGTCGTGAGTCCACATGGGGTTGTAATGACCAGTAGAAAGGAAATGTCAGTATATGTTACATTTTCCACAAAAACTTGCATAGTAGATGGACCCTCACATATAAGGCTATCCTGTAAATTACTGCCCAAGAGTAGCTCTTACCAAAACAAGGAACAATCATACTTAAGGCACAAATTAGAAGTTTGTGAACATAAATGACAAAAAATATTCATTTGCATCATGGGCAACGTATTCATACTACAAGACATTCTATACTTATCATTGCTGTCATAAATACCTTTCCATCAGTACCTTTGGCACTTTGATTAACAGTTTTCCCAAATTTGTTTTGCTTTCTGGGCAAACTTATGACATATGATGCTTAATTTTAAAATCATGGAAAAATTTTGATTTTAGAAATTGATCTAACAGCTTATGTAAAAGATTTCTTCCATTCCTTATCCTCTTTTCTTCATTTATAAATGCAAGTAAATTTTGTTGGAAAAAGGTTGTTACATAAAATCTCCCCCTTAGATGGGCTGTTATGTGGGAGGTCTCCCTCATAGCAGCTACAAAAGGTTAACCATATTGATGGAAATACAGGGAAAAGGCTTTTGCGATATTTTGCTTTTAAGCAATATCAATGAGATTGGTATCTTTTTTTCCAGACATGTGGGAGGGACAAAGGTTATGCATGAAATTATTGTAAGCTTTGATTCACCAGAGCAATTTGTTATGATTATTAATTGATTTTCAGCCATAGTTTAAAGCAGCAATTTTAAATTTTCAGTGAACAATTTATTGTTTGTTAATATAGGATATTTGAAGATTGTGAGATGTCTGCTAAATCATGGTGCTACTACTGCCCTCTTAGATTCCAAAGGCAACTTGTTTTCTGTTCCGGAATATGAAGGAGTATGGAGTGAAGTGTCTTCACATCGACAAAAACACACAGAAGCTGTTATGGCTTTAATAGAAAAATCATCCAAACAAAATTTTGAAAAGTTGAAAGAGACATGGGTTGTAAGTTCCCATATATAGTTGATTCCATCTGTTATTGATGTGTTTCAATATTATTTTTTATAAGACTGCAAAAAAATTGTGGTCGTATAATAGTATTGAGCTGTTGTTGTTGTCCTGGTGGTTGTCGTCATGTTGTCCTGTTGGTTGTTGTCATGTGTCCTGTTGGTTGTTGTCATGTTGTCCTTGTGGTTGTCGTCATGTTGTCCTGGTGGTTGTCTTCATAGTCGTCGATGTCTGCATTGTTATCTGTAGACACTTAATATAATATTGTGCTACAAAAGAGCAGCTACTGTAAAGTTATACAAATATTTCAAAATTCAGATTTAATGATTTTTTTTCTTTCATTTTTATGACTTCAATTATATCTTGAGGACACAAAATTTTTAGATTTTCTGTTGTTTGCAGTTTGGGTAATATTGAGCAATTAATGTAAATGTATTTAATTTTATGACTGCTTATTTTCTCAGTTCCTGCTTATCAACATATACATTGGTATTAATTTTTGTTATTATCATGAAAACAAAATACAAATGTATATATTCCATTGTACTATGTTTTGCTTTTTAGTCCCCTACCAGCTTTGCCGAAGGAGACTTTAGGTTTGCACTCTGTCAGTCTGTCAGTCCGTCAGTCTGTCACACTCAGTATTCTTGAATTTTTTCCTATACTATAAGATATATTTACGGCTGTTCCAGAAAAATTGACATGGGGGTCTTTGAAGGCACTTTTAATTGACACCCATCACCCATAGAATTTCTCCCTGTATGTACATTGCAAAAAGATGAAAACACAACCACCCACAGCAATTTGAAGTGCCTTCAAAGGGTCCCAGATCAACTTTTCTGGAACAGCCCTTAGTTTATATTTGGTATGTAAGTCTGCCATCATGAGCTACAGATCAAGTCTATGTTTGGTTCCGGCCCATTGATTTTTGACAGAGTTATGGGTCTTGGAAAACTTGGTAAAATATAGGTTTTTCAGACTTTTTTTCTAAACTGTTCCAGATATTAAGCTAATATTTTTTTTGTGAGTCTACCACTATGAGTTACAGATCAAGTTCGAGTTTGGTTCCTTTCAATTGATTTTTGATGGCATTATAGGCCTTGAACTTAGAAACTTTTGGTAAAATCTAGGTTTTTCTAGACTTTTTTTCTAAACCGTTCCAGTACTAGTCCATTGATTTTTGACGTAGTTATGGGCCTTGGACTTAGAAACTTTTGGTAAAATCTAGACCTCCAGTTATTAGCTTATATTGGCTATATGAGTCTGCCACTATGAGATACAGATTAGGGTTGAATTTGGTTCCGGTCCACTGATTTTTTATGGAGTTGTGGGCCTTGGGCTTGGAAAACTATTTTTGCAGGTAAAAGCAAGGAATTATTCCACCGGTAGGAGACTTCTGTATTGTCTCGCAATACGATCCACACTTGTTATAAATGAATTAAGGTGAAAACAGTGAAAATGAGAACATCAGGAAATGTAATATGATTTTTCAGTATACATGTATTACACATGTTTGTAGGAATATTAAGTTAGTTCACACTTCCACTTGGTATTTTCATTTGACAAATATGCCTTTAAAGAAATAAAAAAAGATAACGGGAAATATCTACAATGGCTTAAAATTATAATTACATGCTAAAATCTGCCATGGAACTGCACAGGAAAAACACAAATAAAACAAAAGACAAACATAAACAACATAAGGTACAGCATAAACAAAGAAGTCATTTTAAGGAGTTCTTATATGAGGCTTTTATACCACTTCAAACTTATCATACAAAATTTATTCTTGAACCCTAGAAAAACACAAACCTGCATGTGTCATTAATTATGTTATTGGTTTTGTGAACCATTTGACATCAGAACAACAAAAAAAGATATTGCATCAAGGATTTTATTCTCAGTTTATTATAGACAAATTGTTTCACTCTTAATGTTTTTGACTTGAGGAATTAAATATTTATTTTACCCCACTCTTTAGAGAGTGGGGTATGCTGCATTCACCTTGTCTGTCCCTCCGTCCATCTGTCCCTCCCTCCATCCATCTGTCCATCCCTCCATCTGTCCGTCCCTCCATCCATCTGTCCGTCCGTCCATCTGTCCGTCCCTCAATCCATCTCTCTGTCCGTCCATCTGTCAGTCTGTCTGTTCGTCAGTCAGTTTGCCCAAAATTTATTTCTGTCACAATTTTCTACCCTTTTAGTGGAGAGAATAATTTGAAAATTGGTATGCAGCCTCTATGTGATGTGTTTTAAGGAATGTCCTATTTTGAGTCCTGTCAGATGTGTACTTCCTGTTAAACAAAATGTGGACTTGGTTATGATATGAAGTGAAACTTGTCACAGTTTTCTCAGATTCTATAAGAAGGATTGATTTCAAAATTGGTATTCAGCCTCAATATGATTAGTTGTAACAAATGTCCTATTTTGAGTCTTGTCTGATGCGCACTTCCTGTTTAATGAAATGTGAACTTAGTTAGGGAATGTAGTGAAAGATGAATTTTTCATGAAAGTTTTCTCAGCTTCTATCAGGGGGATTGATATCAAAATTGGTATGCAGCCTCTATATGATTAGTTGTAAGGAACATCCTATTTTGAGTCCTGTGGGATGTGTACCTCCTGTTTGATGAAATGTTGAGTTGGTTACAAAATGTAGAGAAACATGAACTTTTTTTCGTCTGAGTTTTCTCACTATCTATAAGAGGGATTGATTTAAAAATTTGTATTCAGCCTCTATATGATGAGTTGTAAGGAACATCCTATTTTGAGTCCTGTAGGATGTGTACTTCCTTTTTAACAAAATGTGGACTTCGTTAGGAAATGTAGTGAAATATGAATTTCTCGTTACATTTTTCTATGCTTCTATAAGATGGATTGATTTCAAAATTATTATGCAGCTTCAATATGATTAGTTGTAAGTAAGTACTTTTGGACTTGTGATTCTTGTTTAACAAAATGTGGACTAAGTCACAAAATATAGCGAAACATGAATTTTTCGTTGCAGTTTTCTCAGCTTCTATAAGAGGGATTGATTTCAAAATTTGTATACATCCTCTATATGATTAGTTGGTTACTACATTCTGTTTATTCTTGAGGATTATGTATTGTGTCCAAAACCTGTATTGTGTACAAACACACTTAAAGGATGAGTGGCAGTAAGACCCATTTTTGGCCCAAGATTTACCATGAAACTAAAACTATACAAACAGATGTCTTATGTTCCTGAAACATTGAACAAATATAGGGCTTTATGAAAATGATAAAGCTTTTTTCCATATCAGTTTGATTCTCATGATAATCAGTTAACTCAAAAGCTATATTTTTGGAAATAGTCAGAATTTCATAGATATTTGCTGTGTTTTGCACATTTTTGTGCTTTGAAAAATATGGGCACATCTGAATAACAACTTCATATTTAGTCAAAATGTGTAAAATGGTGAAATACATCATTTCTGAAAGTTTGAAGTTGTTGATTGCATGTGCCCCATGTTCACTTAAAGAAAATTTGCTTCGAGAACATTCAAAATTGCAGATTTTCTGATTTTCTTTCAAAAAGACGGCTCCTTGTGATGTCACAATAACGTCAAAATGAAAGGAATTCGTATTATTATATGTTTTCTTTGTAGCCAGATGTAATAGTTAATATTTCCCATAAATATCACACTATTTTAAACAACTTGATTTTTTTGGGCCAAATATGGGTCTTATTGCCACTCATCCTTTGCACTTGACATATTGATCAGGGTTCAGTGAGTGGAGGTATCACTGGTTGCAATTCGGCAACAGCTCTTGTTAGCATTTTTAATTCCAAAACTTTTTAAATGTATCATGTTTTATCCTAATTCCAGCCTGGATTTGATCACAATCTTAGAAATCACCATGGCGACACACCACTGATGGCAGCTTGTACTGCTGGTAACTTAGATGTTGTGCTATATTTATTACAGTCTGCAGTTTACCCACAATCCTTTGTGGATGATAGCAGTTACTTGTAAGTATCAAATGTAATTGGTCTTTTCATAATGGTTGTAGTAGAATTTAATTGAGATATGTAGTCATTAACAATAAATGAGGAACACATAACTTTCAGTTTAAATCTGAGAGCTGCAGAGAGTAATGGTTTGCATTCTTGTCCCATTGTAGTCTGGTAAAGCCAGATTTTAAAACTGATTTCAGATTGATTGGCATGGAATCAGAATAATGTTTCAGAAGTGGTGATTTTCTCTGGACTGTTCCCTTACCAGTGATGGGCACTTTCATGAACAAAGCTTTCAACAGGCTCTCTACAGAGGCCAATGCTTCAAAGCTTAAAAATGCAATTTTAAAATCATTACTGTATAAATATATTTTGTACATGCTAAACAAACAAAATATTGGCTTTTCAGGTAATACATGTATTTGAGGCATTGAATTGAATAAAATTCAAGTTGTAGAATAAATTTGCAGTCTTGTAAAGGGGTAATTTTCCGTCAACTGGACCCCTTCACTCAAAATTTCAAATTTCGAATTTTCTATTGACAAAATCAGGCTTGGAAAATACATTTATGACTTCAACAGAAAGAACAACAATAAAGGTGTTGTTCTACTATTTTGCCAGTACTCATTTAGTTATGAACTCATTGTATTGCCGGTTCCTCTGAATCATGGTACAGTGAAACCTGTCTAAACCGAACCCTGACTAAACCGAAAACCTGTCTAAACCAAACACAATTTGAAGACCCTCTCTATCAATTTCTTTATAATTTGAACCTGTGTAAACCGAACAAAATCTTCAGTCCCAGAGGGGTTCGGTTTACACAGGTTTCACTGTACCAACATTGTTTCAACGTAATTTCAATGCCATGTTGAAATTTAGTACCGTGATATTATGGGTCCCAATCATACAGAGTATGTTCTGGACTTTAAAGCCATCAAGGATATTAATAGTATAACTACATAATTGACCATCATGAATATCAATAAAAATGTCATGAGTGCCTAACAACGCAGAAGGATTAAATGAGTTGCAGAACTTTGTTCCGCAATTAATGTAATGCATTGAGTTGATCGATACGAGTGACATTTTTATTAGTAGTCATGACGGTAGATTAGTTATGCGTTTTATTATTGTCTCGCCTGCGACGAAAGTCGCTGAAAGCGAGACATAGGTATAGCAATCCGGCAGCGGCGGCAGCGTAAACTCTTTTCTAAAACCTTCATAACTTTTCAAGGGTAATACATACAAACATCATCTTTGGTCCACAGCACCACCAAGTGATGACCTTTTCAGCAGCATATATTTTGGATGACCTTGACCTTGTTTTCATGGTTCAATAAGCACATAAACATTGCGACATAGTTTCACATTCAAGTCCTTTTCTCAGTAACTGTTACATCTAGACCGGTCATATTTTGTTTGTAGGGAGATCTATATGGGTACAGGCCAGTCTGACACCTGTCATGTTTCTTTGACCTCAATTACATGGTTCAGTGACTTTGTTAAATTTTTACATTCAAGTCTATTTCTCAGCAACTGTAGCCTCTGGACTCACAATATATGTCCTATAGCAAGATTTATTTGGGTATATGCCAGTCTGACATTTGTCATGTAACCTTGACCTCAATTACATGGTTCAGTGATTTTTGTACTTTTAAGTCTGTATTTCAGCAACTGTTCCACTTATCATAAATAACAAGTGTGGACTCATCATATTTGATTAATAGCAATGTCTTAATGGATACATGTCAGTCTGACACTAGTTTATTAACCTTGACCTTTATATCATGGTTCAGTGACTTTGCTATTTTTTTTCTACATTCAAGTCTGTTTCTCTGCTATTTGAATAGCTAAGGAAATTTATCCTAAATCTGCATGATTATGTATATAATCTTGATGAAAAAGTATTTCATGATGTCATAAAAGTATAGACCTTGCTATTTAAGTTTCACACAAATATAAGAACTAAATTGATTGACAATAGCCCCTGGCAAATTGTGAGATGTACTTAATACATATTGAAACTGTTAATGCATGACTTTACAATATAAATGTGTAATTATTATAAGTTCAATTTTGTGGATGGACTTTACCATAAATTTCAATTAGCATAATTGGATTGATAGAACTATAAATATATAATATATAATAAACAAATCTGCAATTTTGTGAAATAGTAATTTTGCACTTTAACTATTACATGACAATCTATCATTTGTCTTTTGAACTAATAACATCAACTTTACGATCCAAGCGCAGGCAGGTGAGACATCCTTCAGGGTCCACACTTGTATAGATTTTCTACTCAAAAAACCGAGATTTTAGATGCACATTTATTTAACTGAGAAAACACAATAAATCACCGCTATCCATATAATAATAATATTTATCTTGCAATCTTAAGTTTAAGTACACAGATAAAGTCCTACAGATATCTCTTAGCTATATCCTATATGCTGTACATATACAACCTGCTGGTTCCTTGGTGTATTTACTCAATGTTGACTTGCATTTGCAATTGGGCTTGCTGCCTTGAATTGTATCAAGACGTCATATGCTATTGAATGCACCTCAGTCTTGATTGAGTGAAAATTTTAAAGAACACAAACAAAGTTGGTAATTTGGAAATCACTTATTGGATATGAGAGTATTGAATTTTTGTAGGTTTTTAGTGAGCCATTGCCATCACTTGGCGTCCGTCCGTCCGTCCGTCTGTTAACTTTTCACATTTTCATCAACTTCTCTGAAACTACTGAAGCAAATTCAAACAAACTTTACAGAAATGATGTATGGAAGGTCCTTAACAAAGATTGCTCATTTCGTTCCGATCCGACAAAAAACATTGCTGCCAGCGCGGAACTTGTATTTAACATTGGACCCTATGGGAAAAACGTCATTTTCATCAATTCCTCTGAAACCACTAAGGCAAATTCAACCAAGCTTTACAGGAATGATGCATGGAAGGCCCTTTACAAAGATTGCTCATTTCGTTCTGATCCGACAAAAAACATGGCTGCCAGTGGGGAACTCGTATTTAACATTGGACCCTATGAGAAAAACATCATTTTCATCAACTCCTTTGAAACCACTGAGGCAAATACAACCAAAATTTACAGGAATGATGTATAGAAGATTCTTTACAAAGACTGCTCATTTCGTTCCAATCTGACAAAAAAACATGACCCCCAGCACGGAACTTGTATTTTACATTGGACTGTATGGGAAAAACGTCATTATCATCAACTCCTCTGAAACCACTGAAGCAAATTCAACCAAACTTTACAGGAATGATGTTTGGAAGGTCCTATACAAAGACTGCTAATTTCGTTCAGATCCGACAAAAAAAAATGGACACGAGCACGGAACTTGTATTTAACATTGGACCCTATGGGAAAAACATCATTTTCATCAATTCCTTTGAAACCAATGAAGCAAATTCAACCAAACTTAAAAGGAATGATGTGTGGAAGGTCCTTTACAAAGATTGCCCATTTCCTTTCGATCCGACAAAAAACATGGCCGCTAGAGCGGAACTTGTATTTAACATTGAACCCTGTGGGAAAAACTTCATTATCATCAACTCCTCTGAAACCACTGAAGCAAATTCAACCAAACTTTACAGGAATGATGTATGGAAGGTCCTTTACAAAGATTGCTCATTTCGTTTAGATCTGCCCAAAAAAATGGCTGCCAGCACGGAAGTTTTATTTAACATTGGACCTTTATGGGAAAAACATCATTTTCATCAACTCCTCTGAAACCACCGAAGCAAATTCAACCAAACTTTACAGGAATGATGTACTAAAGGTCATTTACAAAGATTGCTCATTTCGTTCCAATTCAATAAAAAACATGGCTGCCAGGGTGGAACATAGTTTAACATGGGACCCTATGGGAAAAAACATTTTCATCTTCTCCTCTGAAACCACCGAAGCAAATTCAACTAAACTTTACAGGAATGATGTACTAAAGGTCTTTAAAGGGGAAGTTCAGTCAAAAATAAAAAATTGATATTCTGTTATTTACATGTTAAATATTCATGATACCTCGACAAAAAAATTATATCTTTATCTATAAAGTCAAAAAACGAACTTAGAACTGTCAAGAAATTACTACTAGGGGTAGGCCATGTTTACATAGGTGGCGACACAATTGATATCACAACATCTAAAAACCACTGTACGTGTATACTGCAGAAAAGTGACACGTACAATTATTATACCCCACGCAATGAAGTTGCGGAGGGTATATATTTTTTGACTGGTCCGTCAGTCCGTCCGTCTGTCATCATGTGGGTACACCATTTGTCCGGATAACTCCTCCTACAGTTTTTAAGCTAGGAAGTTTTTATTTTGCAGGTCGATTGTGCACATATCAAAGATGTGCATACTACTTGGATTTTGATTTTTGATTATATTTCAGGAAACTACACATTGTTGAACTTTGTCATTTTTATGCATTATATTGCATATAGGGTATACCATTTGTCCGGATAACTCCTCCTACAGTTTTTAAGCTAGGAAGTTTTTATTTTGCTGGTTGATTGTGCACATATCAAAGATGGGCATGCTACTTGGATTTTGATTTTTGTTAATTTTTCAGAAAACTACACATTGTTGAACTTTGTCATTTTTATGAATTATATTGCATATAGGGTACAGCATTTGTCGGGATAACTCCTCTTACAGTTTATAAGATAGGAAGTTATTATTTTGCAGGTAGATTGTGCACATATCAAAGATGTGCATGCTACTTGGATTTTGATTTTTGATAATTTTTCAGAAAACTACACATTTGTTGAACTTTGTCATTTTTATGCATTACATTGCATATAGGGTACATTATTTGTCCAGATAACTCCTCCAACAGTTTATAAGATAGGAAGTTTACAGGGTACTCCATTTGCCCGGATAAATTCTCCTACAGTTTTTTAGATATTTTACACGATGATTGTGCATCTGTAAGAGATGTGCAGACTACTTGGATTTCAATTTTTGATAATTTTTAGATAACACAGGGTTATCCGATATGTGGGGGCGTGGGGTATGTGAGCTTGCTCACTAAGGTTCTTTAATTATAAAAATAGCCATAATGATTGTTTTCCCATGCGGATTTATAAGTACATTTTTGCATTACAGTTTCGTTGCACTTGTCAGGTTTTCTGATTTTTCAAAAAATCACCTACCTGTATGATAATTTTAAAATAAACGAAATATTTTGCTTATTTTTTAGCATCTTAATAGGTGATCGTTTTATTATTTTCGTTCTCATATTATAAGGACATAGAAATTCTGAAAATAATCTCTTGATATATGCTTTTAGTTTTTTTTCTTTATTTTCATCATTTTTATGAAATTAATCTAGGATTCAAATGAATTCTTCCCTAAACAAAATAATCCATGCTAATGCTAAAAAGAATAAATAAACCCTGCAAGCCGAATAATATTTATTGTATTTCTAAACCATCTCTGTTACCGTAATTTCCGAGAAATGTGAATATATATATTTATAATTTTTAATTTGTGTGACTACCTGCATGAGGTGATTGTATATTGTAACACAGTCGTAAAACATTCTGTCTGTGTATATTTCACTGTCGTCTCAATATCTCTCCGGGGCAGAGCTGTCGGCTTACACAAAATAACGCCTTTCTACACTGTATACATGTTTTGGGGATCGTATAGGTAGGAAAATATATATCAAGAATTTCCCACTTGAAGTTTTTATCCGGGTAGAATTTCAAAATCAAATTAAAGATTTCATCTCTAGTAGCTATACGGAATAAAGAGGTATGAAGAAATTATACAAGGAAGAAACAGACACATTTTGTTCAACAACATAAGGAATTTATCCTACTTTCTTGGATCTACTGTCCATTGAAGCTAAAATTTAATCTACATTTAACTAGTCCCAGATTGAGATTGTGTTTATTGATTATAAAGATATGTATATTCGGGTTAATAAATTGACTTTTTTATTCTATTTATGTTAAAATCCTATTTCTTGACTATGTGTCAGTCTTATCAGAAGCAGAGATGTAAAACTATTTTATGTCTCTGTCAGAAGTAAAGGGAACTTGCGTAAGCAAGTCCTAGTGCATACCTTCCATTTTCAATTATGTTGGTGATATACAGGTATTTTGATTTCGGCCAAATAATGTATTCCGAAAAGATTATTAGTGAAATAAATACACTGTTACACCATTCTTATAGGTTTGAAACCAGATAGTTCCAAAATGCTTGATATATTCTTGATACATGTTGTGAAAGCGGATAGAAGAGAAAATATGATACTACAACATGCATATCTTATAATATCCATGGATGTCGGATCTCAAGCTTACAGCCCAGACATGAACGCAAAGGTTTTAAGTCACAAAAGCTGATATTTCTTTGAAGCTGCAGTTGATTGTTCAGAAATTGGCAAAATTTTTGCATCTGTGGAATACACAATTATACAGTATTAATTTTGTGTTTGTTTAATTCACATTAGTTCTGTTTTACTTTTTAAAAAATGCAAACAAAGCACAGTTTTATGATAATAACACCTTTTGCATTCTATAATTTGTAAATTTCTTAAAGTCAAGTGTGGTAAATTTTATGATTACCTGTAATACGTGCACAGGCTAGTGCCACACCTAGCGAAGGTGAGGTAAAGTTTTGGTGGGAATAAACAAACCACAATAATATCATTACCAGGTGACTAAGGATAATGTTGTACATGAAGTGTACTGTACAAAAGTTCCGTGATTAAAAAAAAGCAAAAACAAAAAAAGACAGAAAAAAGACAAAAAACAAAAAAAAAAAAAAAAAACATGTGTGTGGCAAATATGTCTCTGATTAATTGAAGATTTCTTGGTTTATTATTTGTTTATTTATTACTTGTGGTAAACGTTTTTTCTAAGACTGAAGAATTTTTCCTTTCCATACACGTTTTGATAGTAGTATAAGGTTACGCATATCCCGTGGCCGCCGCCTTGCTTCGC
>MJUU01035117.1:10482-38126 GCA_002080025.1 Modiolus philippinarum
TATATACCAAATATCATTGACCTACCACTTATAGTTATTGAGATATGGATCTAATCAGAGAAACTTAACGTGGTCAATGGACCATGCAATTGAGGTCAAGGTCACATGATTTTATGTCCGTCAGGTAGCACTTGATTAGTACTACCACTGGACCAAATATGATGTTCCTACATCAAAGGGTTTTCAAAACATCCTGTATTATAGTAAAAGTTAACGCCGTCGCCGTCATACTTTGCACGCCTATGTCTCGCTTTCGCGACTTTCGTCGCGGGCGAGACAAAAATGGCTGAGAAACAGGTGAAATAAAGGTAAAATAAAATTGACATTCCCCATATAGAGAAAAGACAAGACAAAAGCAGTTTGACAAGAATTTAAACTCGTTTGTTTATTTATAACAATACAGTAGATTTTGTTGTAACAAAGTTGATTATTATGCCTTAAGTCTTAACTGATGTATGTCTATATACCTGTGTGTATAGATCTAAATTAGGCAAGTGTCCCTCTCTGATATAGATGAGAAAGAAAATCCTTGAAATTGATTTGATTTCTGATGTTGTATATGATGAGGTATCATTGCTTGATTTAAGTTTTAAAAATATTTCAGATCCTTTTTTTGTTGGTAAGGACAAAAGATAATGTATCCATTAATCCCTATGACTGATATTCAATAGCAAGCAGAGAGTATGTGAGTGACAGACCCAGAAGGGGAGGTAAAGAACAACTTGCCATACTGAAACTTGACACTTCATGTCAAATCATTACTACTTACCAAAGCTGAAAAATCTTTGAAGAAAATTTTAACACAGCTGCACAAAAAGTATCAATGTATCAGCAAACAGGAAATCAATAAGTGGTGGACTTTGAAAGTCAAAGCACCATATCACTCACCATTATAATGCACTACACCAAATAGTAACCTATTACTACATACACAAGCTGAGAAACCTTTGAAGAATTTATAACAGAAATTGTATTGAAAATATTTATGAACCTTCAAACAGGAAGTACAAGTAACTATACTAAACCATTATACCAAATATCAAATCACCACAAGAAATTTATAACAGAAATTGTATTGAAAATATTTATGAACATTCAAACAGGAAGTACAAGTAACTATACTAAACCATTATACCAAATATCAAATCACCACAAGAAATCTTGGTTGTACAGATAGACAAGGGTAAACTTTAATGTTCTTGTCATTTATGATGGGAAGTGACGGAGTTAATTTGAACTAACTTTCCATATAATAACAATTAAAGGGATATGGAGTAAATGTAAATGGGATAAAATTCCTATAAATACAAGGTAAGACCAAGCAAATAAAACAACGCTTTAATTGTTGTTCTTCATCTTGAAGTCACCATGATGTATGTATTTAATGTATGTAGTTTTTCAATGTATCAAATTCTTAAAACCCTTGTATCCCACCAAATCATATAAAATACCTCAATTTGTATTAACTTAAATTTTCAGAATCAAACGAAAAGAACAAATTGATACAAATAAACAGCTGCGCCAAGTCGCATGATACGTCCATTGTCACCCCTTCAAAACTATGTGATTTAGGTAAGGGGTCCTCAATTTATAAGCACCTATAACTGCCTAATTGAACTTGATATCTCTTTAACAAATTAATCTGCAGATTTTGAAGTGAGCTGATCAAAGTACTTATACATAAGAGTTTGACATGTAAAAAATTGCCCTAAATTTGACAAATAATCAAAGTACTTATACATAAGAGTTTGACATGTAAAAAATTGCCCTAAATTTGACAAATAAAGTCCTATAACTCTTTCAAGAAAAATCAAAATTTCGCAAAAAAGTACACAAATAGTGAGGTCATCATACCCAATACCTCTAGAAAGTTTGAAGTGAATTGGCCAAATGGTTGTCAAGTTAGAGGGCGACATGTAAAAAATTGCCTTATAATTGATGAATGAAGTCCCATAACTCTTGCAAGAAAAATCAAACTTTCACGAAAAAGTATACAGATCGTGAGGCCATCATATCCAATACCTCTAAAAAGTTTGAAATGAATTGGCAAAAGGGTTGTTGAGTTAGAGCGTGACATGTAAAAAATTGCCTAAAAATTGATGATAAAAGATCCATAACTCTTGCAAGAAAAAAATCAAAATTTCACAAAAAAGTATACAGATCGTGAGGCCATCATACCAAATACCTCTACAAAGTTTGAAGTGAATTGGCCATAGGGTTGTCAAATTAGAGCGCGACATGTACAAAAATTGCCTTGAAATTGACGAATAAATATTTTAAGAAAGGATATGGAGTAAATGAACATGAGACCATAACCCATATGTTAACTTAAACTGTAATAATTTTCATGAGCTGTATGGCCATTTCGGAAATTAATTCCTCATCAGCAGCACTAGAAGTCTCATAACACTTGCAAGAAAACTCGAAATTTCATGAAAAAGTATACAGATCGTGAGGCCATCATACCAAATACCTCTACAAAGTTTGGAGTGAATCGGTTGAACGGTTGTCAAGTTAGAGTGCGACATATGAAATGGACCAACAGACAGACAGACAGATGGACACACGGACATCGGTATACCAAAATACGTCCATCATTAGACGGGCATATAAAAATATGGCAGCTAGGATTTGACCATGAAATATGATGAATATGATAGACAGATTTCAAGATCTATGATACAAAGGCATTCAAAGCAGATACTATTGTATAGTGTATTAAAGTATTTTGTTGTATAAATTCTGTGATTTCAATGTTCAAACTACATTTGAATTCTCTCTAAACTAATGAAATCCCATATTTGTTTTTGTCTACTCAAGAAATAGGCAAAAAAAACAATGTTTCATTTCAGATCAAATCAGAAGAAAAATATAAATGACAGGGTAACAGATCCTAAGAAATGTATATATGGAAACAAATACAATGTCTACCAATATCTTTCAGGGAACAAACTATTAATGTTATACAATCATAAACAGAATATACTCATAACAATACAATAAATCTTTATACAGTGGAACCTGTCTAAACCGACACAGTATGGGACCACAAAAATATGTCTGATCACTTAGGATGTCAGAATACTCAGTTTAAGTTGGATGGGTACTCCAAATTTTTTTCCATAGATTTTTCTAATCTTTACAAGAAAGTTTCCTTATTATATAAGCATTGAAATAAAAAAAAATTAAAAAGGGGGGTCAACCTGCTTGTTTTTAAAAAAACTGATATCAAAATCAATAATCAAATATTTCTAATGAATATATAGGGAAAAACAGGTATATTGTTGCTTTCTTTAAAACTATTCCATAGATTTCTTTCTTCTTTATTCATGTGTTAGACCTTTGAACATACTTTCAAAAAATATAAAGAAAAATGGAGGGGAACCGACTTTATTTTCCATATAATTTATAAAATGTGAATTTTCATTGTGATATCTATGTAAAATATTTTTTATCAGATTATCTCCCTTTTTCAAAAATCCTCTTCCAATTTGTTTAATTAAAATCCTCTTCCAATTTGTTTAATTATCAAGTTACCATACCTTGTCTTATTAGATAAAGACATGTGAAATCAAGTCCATGTAGGTCCTTTGCATATTGTACAATAGATTTAATATTGATTGATTCATTACAAATAAAAATATAAAAAAGCCGATAATACCATAACAGCATAAATAACAAATTCAAAATGGCAGAAGACTACCGATCTACCTTAAGAAAACTTAAAGAGCTGTCTTTGGGACCTGACAATTATGTCAAATCTGACAGGGCATCAGAATACTCAGGTGTCTGAATAGACAAAGATGCACTGTAGTTCAACACTGCTGGAGTTCAACTTAAGGGGGTAGACCTGTGGTAGGAGGAGGTAACTCTGATTTTCACTTTTTTATTACTTACGCAAACAGATAGAATCATTACAGTAGGTATTATCAAAATTTTAAAATTGTAAAATTTTTTGCACACAGCAAATAAATTTTTAATTTTGTCATGAAAACAAATACCCAACATCCAGTCATTTATGATGAGTGCATTCTACTCTACTCTTTTGCAATGCTGTCCAAAGATAATGAAAATATGTAAAAGTCAGATTTCTTCCAAGGGAGGTAATTTACAGCACAGATTCAGCAATTTTAATGATTTTTACCCACTTTATTCTAAATTAAGAAAAAATGGGACGGTAGAATTTTCTAAAATTTTAATATATCTTACATATACTAGTTTTCTTTCTATTCTCAGTTTTTGGTGAAAATTAAACGACAGAATATTTTGCAAGAAGTGTTTAATAGTGATCAAAATAGAGTGAAAATTTCAGCCTATATTATTCAGAACACCCATGTATTTCAGTTCAAACTAGTTAAATTTACTGTCATTATTCATGCTTACTTTCACACATGACTAAACTACAGAATTTTGCATTTGAAATAATATTAAATCAAATACAAATTTAATGAGAGCCAATTTTATACACCACAATCAAGTCCTGGACGGACCAAATAATATGAGGAAAACGGGTATTTTTGATGACCACTAGACATAAAACGGGACGGTAAAAATTGTTGAAAATTGCTGAAAGTCCACATGAACATGAGTAGTTTTAATACTGAAAATATTAAGAAAATTAAACGAGTGGAAAATTTTAGGCTTCCCCAGGTCTATCCCCTTAAACTGTAAATTCTGTCTGTGGAAACACAAGGTGCAAGTGAAAACCAATTGGATAATTAAATCAAAATTATTTACTTATATATTTCTATACACTTGATTCTTATTCTTCTAAATACTTCTTTAAATGAAATATTGTGTAGTTTGACAGAATTGATGTATGTTATACTGTAGTTATAAAACTTTAATGGTTTCAGAATTGAATGTAAATATGACGATTACAAATGAAGGCAGGATTGAATAAAAATATAGCACTTAAATAATGTGATAATTGAATATAAATATACAATAGCACTCAAATGATGCCATATAGTTCAAATAAATGTTTTATTTTACTTAAAAATTCCATTACTGGGTAGTAGTTTAGTTGATAGATTGATTGATTGTTGTTTAATGCCAACTTCAGCAATATTTCAGCTGTAATAGCTTGGCATAATATCAAAATTTAAGTGAAGCTCAATGGCAGCACAATATAACCCTTTATTGTACACACTACTTTGACTTCTTTTTATTTTTTAACAACAATCTTGTCATGCATTTAAAAAGATTTTAAATTTATATGGATCCTTGAGATTAAATGAATATATGACACATTATGAATATCTTAAGTTTGGTATTAGCACTTCTCATTTTCAAAAATATCATATTTATACTGAACCAGTTGGAGAATATACAGAAAAAAAAAATTGGTCTGTGATCCTATGCAGTATAATTTCTAAATATATCATAACTGAAGTGTATTGTAGAAAGAGGCTACATCTGTTGTCAACCCATGTGACATTAAAAACCAAATAAATGACACAGATAATTTTGTAATTTTACTAAATCATCATTTTCTCCTCTAACCCCTAAAATTCCCTAAAAAAATTGTAATACACAAGTTAAAAAAAACTAACTCTAAAAGTTGTGAAATATACATGTAACAGTATAAAGAGATTTCTCCCACCCATGAAAAATTGTCAGTACTACAGATAGTGTAAATTTGAATAATTACATTTCATGAATATTAATTCATATAGGTGAACAGTAATCACATGGCATATCAATGTGAAGTTGCAATTCCCATGAAATACATTTGACCACATGACCACTTGGGGGATGAATTTGTACAATTAGAATCCCAATGTACATGATAGAGCTGAGTATCGTGAGGAATCTCATGATACCATACTATCCTGATATCTGCTTGCGATACGATACTATCACGATATGTATCATGGTATTGTAAATCTTGTTTTCTTGACATAAATTCAGCAGATATCAAGACTATGAATTGCATTATACAATTGTTTTAATATTTGAGCCATGTATCTGTCATAATTGTCATTAAATATTAGTAATTATATCAATTTATAAGCTGCAGGAGCATTCACAATGACAACTTCGTTTATATCTACGAGTTCCGCCATGTTGGCGCTAATAAAAACACAGATCGGATTGGGTGCGGTTGTATAAAACAAAGCTGTTTTCGGTATTGCGATTCTGGACCAACGATACGATACAGGAATCGTCATCACTTTGGATCGATACAATCGATTCATGGATGAATCGTTACCCCTCTAGTACATGATGTAGTTTCGGTTAAATAAATTTGTTTTTTGTATAATTTGGTTTAAAAATGTAATTGTAGGACTTAAATGCATTATTTTGAAGTTTCATAGAGATTAGGAAAGTGTTGACCCTGCTCACAATTTTATCATGAAGCATTGTGGTAGGAACTTTAATACCCCACTGAAACTTCAGAATAATGCATTCAATTTTTAAATGAAATATCTGTCAGAGAGCTCAGGCATTCAATATATTTAGTACCAGTATGATGTTATTATAAAATGATTACACATTTTTTTGTTGTTAGTATATGTCCTTCAAACTAGTAAAAAATAAATCCATTGACAATCTTTATCACACTTCTGCTTACAATGTGTTAAGCATGCAAAAGATGTATAAAAATAATATTTATACAGTAACATTTAATTTAGTAACTATTTACAAATCAAATTATCACTTATGACACAGGTTTATCACAGAAATTAAAACTCATCAAAACCACTACTATGTAGCAGGGGTATAATTATGGAATTCTTCATATATCAAAAAATGTATTTTATCGATAGATCTTTTTTTGCTATCATACACTGGCTTCATAACATGTTAAAATTACAAAACCCCTACAATGTGAAGTAACCAAAATATTAGATCTTAAATCCAGTAAAAAATCTAGTCTGATAAAAAATACATATATAGTAGACCCTTTATGAAGTGCACTCTATTAGGGTACACCTTATTACTAATACTTAGTAGTAAGTCTTCCTTGGAAGGCATGTGTCGCCTGTGTAATAATGCAAAAAATATTCCAAGTTCCGTCAAACAGGAAATGGGCATGCAAGAGATCCCAGACCCTCTTACACATTAAAGGTCCCAATACTGATACTCCATGCCTATTTGCAGAAGGCAGGGATATTTTGTTTCTGCGAAAAATGTGACAGACATTTTCAATCAAAAGATTTTCTAAGTTCAGTCAAACAGGAAGTGGGCATGCAAAAAATTCAAAACTCTATTATACAGTATAGGTCCCCATACTGATACTCCATACTGAATTGCAGAAGGCTGGGATCTGTGGTGCCTGGGAAAAATGTGACAGAAATTTTCAAAACGCTAAAAATAATCTAAGTTCCGTCAAACAGGAAGTGGGCATGCAAGAGATCCCAAACTCTATTACACAGTATAAGTCCCCATACTGATACTCCATGCAAAATTGGAGAAGGCTCGAATACATGGTCCCTGAGAAAAATGTGACAGAAATTTTTGTGATGCCAACGACGACGCAAGACGACAGATAGTGATCCCTATATGTCGCCACTGAGTGAACGCAGGCGACACTATAACATTCATGTTTGTTCTGTAATAGTCACGATTAAAATATAAACTTCTCACAATGCCCACTTTTTCTGATATGAAAGGGATTTACTTGGCCTTTCAGACAAATAACTAAATTGTTATTGTTTGTGAGTGAAAATTATAAAACTGACACATAATGTACAGCTTCAATACCCCAAAGTATACCAAATGAAAAATTTGTCATAATCAATATAGAAAAAGTATAGGAGTGTATAGGCTTGAACTGAAAATTTCCTATCTACTATAGTGTAAAACTTGAAAATAGTTGAAGGAAGAATCAGACACCAAAATGAATACACAGACCGCTAGGAGGGTAGTTATTGCTATGAGGCACCTCACAATATATTCAATTGGTGCCTCGATTAATTCGTAAAAAAAATCTATTAGATGATCAGAAACTTATTCTGCACTTCCATATAATATTAATCTCCCCATGATGTGATTCACTTTCTCTATCGTCTATTAAATACAACTTTCTCTAACGCTAACATTGGAGCTTCTACTGTCATGGAGAGTATAAAGGCTACACAGTATGATATTACTAATCCTGATACAAACTGCTGTATCTGAAATCAAAATAAAAGTAAAAGTTATTATATACAAGAGTGGACCCTAACAGATGTCTCGCCCATCCCTGCTTGGTCAGTCATATTCTTCTTAGAGCAACCTAAAAGCCAAATATCATTATCCCACCACTTACAGTAATTGAGATTTTTTCTAATCAGAAAAACTTAACTATGTTCACTAGACCATGAAATTGACATTAAGTCAAAAGCCATATTGCAGACAGAATGTACTAACCAAGATCAAGCTATATACCATATATCATTGAACTATAGCTTGTAGTTATTGAGAAACAGACTTAAACAAATAAAGGGCTACGCCGAGCGCAGCATGATACGACCGCAGCATGTTGTCCACTGA
The DNA here is from genome assembly GCA_002080025.1 of Modiolus philippinarum. Taxonomy (NCBI): domain Eukaryota; kingdom Metazoa; phylum Mollusca; class Bivalvia; order Mytilida; family Modiolidae; genus Modiolus; species Modiolus philippinarum. The sequence continues at coordinate 18,964 of MJUU01035117.1, forward strand.
AATTTGAAAAAGTGTAATTTAAAGTGAGTATGGACATAGGAAAGAGCTTGACACAATGATTAGATGGACGCAATAAGGAGATTGACCAAGTAATTAGCTGGACACAAACTAGGGAACATAAAAATTAGCCCTTATGACTCCTTATGATTCCTTTTGGCCCCTTTTTCTAAAACAGGCGGGGCCAGGAACATAAAATTATAGCCCGGACTAAAGCATGTGCCAAGAAACATCATACTAAAATTTGAAAATGATCTGTTCACTGGAACCAAAGTTATGCTGTCCACAGACATAAAAATACCCAATTTTACCCCTTTTTGGCCCCTTTTTCTGAAACGGGTGGGGCCATAAACCCGAAATTATAACCCGGGATAGCCATAATGTCAAGAAACCACATACTGAAATTTGAAGATGATCCATCCACTAGAAACAAAGTTATGATGGCCACAGACGCCGACGCCGACGACTGCGCCATAACATAACACGACCGCAAAATTTTTGCGGTCGTATAAAAAGTGTAATTTAAAGTGAGTATGGACATAGGAAAGAGCTTGACACAATAATTAGATGGACGCAATAAGGAGATTGACCGAGTAATTAGCTGGACACAAACTAGGGAACATAAAAATTAGCTCTTATGACTCCTTATGATTCCTCTTTGACCCTCTATTGCTCAGAAACGGTAAGAGCTACGCCCATTCCATTGACATGATGCTGAAAGCTTATATCAAGAGGAATCAAAAGAAAAAAATCCCATCGAAATGCGATGAAAAATAAAAATTTAAGGTAATCTGTAAATATACGATTTTGGCCCCCTTCGGCCCCTCATAGCTCGGGAATGGCAAGAGCTACGTCAAATCCGTTGAAATACTACTGAAAGCTTACATCAAGTAGAATCCAAAGAAAAAAATCCCATCTAAACCGACAAAAAATAAATTTTTTAGGTTATCTGTTAATTTACGATTTTGGCCCCCTTCGGCCCTCATAGCTCGGAAACGGTAAGAGCTACGCCAAATCCGCTGACATATAACTGAATGCTTACATAAAGAGGAATCAAAGAATAAAATCCCATTGAAATTCGCCCCTTTTGGGCCCCATTTATCTCGTGAACGGTACATGCCACGTGAAATCCGTTGGGCATACTCCAGATTGGAAATTTTTTAAGGAGTTTACTGAAAGAAACCCCATCAAAATCCGATAAATAATAAAGAATCTACAGTCAAATATGTGAAAACAACCAATTTAACCCCTTTTGGCCCTTTTTCTAAAACGGGCGGGGCCAGGAACATAAAATTATAGCCCGGACTAAAGCATGTGCCAAGAAACATCATACTAAAATTTGAAAATGATCTGTTCACTGGAACCAAAGTTATGCTGGCCACAGACACAAAAATACCCAATTTTACCCCTTTTTGGCCCCTTTTTCTGAAACAGGGGGGCCATAAACCCGAAATTAAAACCCAGGATAGCCATTATGCCAAGAAACCACATACTGAAATTTGAAGATGATCCGTCCACTAGAAACAAAGTTATGCTGGCCACAGACGCCGACGCCGACGACTGCGCCATAACATAATACGACCACAAAATTTTTGCGGTCGTATAATATCATTGACCTGTAGCTTGTATTTATTGAGAAACAGACTTAAGCAAAAAAACTTAACCTGGTCACTGGACCGGGAAATATAGGTCAAGGTCACATGATTTTGTGTCCACCAGATAGGGTTGGCCGTAAACTACCTATGGACCAAATATAAAGATCCTACAACAAAGGGTTCTATAAAATAACTTGAGTTCACGCCATCGTCATCATACTTTACACGCCTATGTCTCGCTTTCTGTGACTTTCATCGCGGGCGAGACAAAAATAGAAGAATTTAAATGAAGTTCAATTTTTTAAATAAATTTGAATCAGTTGAGCGATCTTGCCAATACATTTTGATTTGGGATTTCCATTTAAGTCGTTTTGGTATTTGCTCTCTACCATCTTGTGATCCCTGGTCTATTTGATCTGCACTGAAGAAACATAAGTTACTAAAATGGCAATATGCAGAAAATGAATTTAAAGTAACTTTGGTATTTAGATATTTGAAACAGATTTGGGTCAGAGAGGGCCTAAATCTTAATTTTACAAAAGATCTACAATCTTTATTTTTTTAATGGGGTATGTTGCACAGGAGTATTATGTTCTCAGTATCGAGCTGTTGAATTTGGTATAACTCTTACCATTTCCAAGCTATAGGGGGCCACAATCATCAGATTTTAATTGAGTTTCTGTCTCTGGATTCTTCTTGAAGTTACCAGTTTTTTCATAGGACCGAGATAAAGAAATTTAAATTTACTATGTCTATTGTCATTATAGTCATTTTTTTTGCGGAAACTTGTCTTAATATACTCGTTTAATTTGGTGCAATGGTAACAAGCTGTGCTTTACGTAGTCCTTTATCAAAAAGTTAGTACCATTCCAAAGTTCTGTTTCAGGTCACAAAGTCAAATATTTGAATGGCATTTAAAGGTCTTACTATAAGGAATATTAATATGAAATATGCAAGATATGCACAAATGTTTAATTTTTTGATGTGCCAATTTTGGAAACTATCTGGTTACATCATTAAAATTGAGTGGTCAACTGAATGTTTACCTATTAACTTATTATAAATTGCATGAAAACTACTTACTATAAATGACATTTAGGCCATCCTAAATTAATTCTATATTTAACATCAAAATAAGACCTCGAAAGCTAAGATGGAGGGAAGTAGAAATAAAACAAACAAACATTTCCAACAAAACATTTGCAATTATCTTTTACAAATTTTAATGCATAAACATGCTTTAGTTAAGATTTCATACTTTTATTTTAAATTCTTGACTAACATAAAACCTTTCATTCCACTTCTTTTGCAAATCTTTCATTAGTTCCATACCCAACTGCTCAATTAGGGACGTAACATGACCTCAACCCAAAAATTTGTGGATATTACAAAATTTTTGTTTTTTATTTTCAAGTATTTACAAAATCCTACACGCCCATGTGACAATAAACGTAGAAATAATATAGGATGACCTAAAGACAGCAACAATCACTATTTTATTATCGAGTAGCCTCAGGGCAAAGTGAAGGTCAAAATGTTTCAGGGCAAGGTCAAGGTTAAAATTTCTAAAAATATGGTACCTCGATGAAGCTATCATCATATGCAAGTCACATAACTAATGTGAACACCCTAACACTTTAGGACTACCTTCTAGACACAAGGTTAAAGATTTGATGAGGATACTAATGTGAACACCCTAACACTTTAGGACTACCTTCTAGACACAAGGTTACAGATTTGATGAGGATACTAATGTGAACACCCTAACATTTTACAACTACCTTCTAGACACAAGGTTAAAGATTTGATGAGGATACTAATGTGAACACCCTAACACTCTAGGACTACCTTCTAGATACAAGGTTAAAGATTTGATGATGATACTAATGTGAACACCCTAACACTTTAGGACTACCTTCTAGACATAAGGTTACAGATTTGATGAGGATACTAATGTGAACACCCTAAAACTTTAGGACTACCTTCTAAACACAAGGTTAAAGATTTGATGAGGATACTAATGTGAACACCCTAACACTTTAGGACTACCTTCTAGACACAAGGTTACAGATTTGATGATGATAATGAAACCTACCCTGTTGTATGACAGACATTTGTTCAAGCCAGCCACAAATAATAAAACACCATAGGACTGGCAAATAAAATAGCATGAGAAGCAATATAATTCATCTCTAACTCCAGCTTCTGAAAGTCAACACGAATAAAACATAGAAAGCAGCCACAGCCTGCTAAGCTCACCTCGTTGCGCAGCATTGTCAAACGTTAAACAAGTCAGTCAACAGGAATGGACCATCATCATTCTTTTTAACAGATTCATTCATGCATAAAATGCAGATCACAGACTGCATCCAAAGCATTCACTGCAGCTGTTATCGCAAAATGTGTCATGCATACCAATATGGTTGATGTGGGACTTTTCAGTAAGCAGGAACCATTTTTTTCATAGCCAAGTTGCTCATGTGTGAAATGTAGGTCACAAACAGAATCCTATGCATGCATTGTTGTTGTCATCTCAAAATGCATTATACATAACAATATGGTTGATTTGGGACTTGTCAGTATAAGTAGGAATGGACTTTAACCATTCTTCCTAACCAAGTCGCTCATGCATAAAATATAGGTCACAGACAGCATCCAAAGCATGCATTGTTGTTGTCATCCCAAAATGCAACAAACCTACCAATATGGTTGATGTGAGACTTGTCAATAAGCAGGAATGGACTTTTAACCATTCTACCTAACCAAGTCACTCAACCATAAAATATACGTCACAGACAGTATCCAAAGCATGCATTGTTGTTGTCATCCCAAAATGCATCATAAATACCAATATGGTTGATGTGGGACTTGTCAGTAAGCAGGAACAGACTTTAACCATTCTTCCTAACCAAGTCACTCATGCGTGAAATGTAGGTCACAGACAGCATCCTATGCATGCATAGTTGTTGTCATCCGGAAAGCATCATACATACCAATATGGTTGATGTTGGACTTGTCAGTAAGCAGGAATGGACTTTAACCATTCTTCCTTACCAAGTCACTCATGCGTGAAATGTAGGTCAAAGACAGCATCGGAAGCATGCATTGTTGTTGTCATTCCGAAATGCATCATACATACCAATATGGTTGATGTGGGACTTGTCAGAAAGCAGCAATGGATTTTAACCATTCTTCCTAACCGGAAGCAGACGCCGACACAGACGCTAGGGGTATCACATAAGCCCCTCACTTCGTGAGGTGAGCTAAAAATATCTATTCAACATTACTTAACATACGAGAAGTACATTTGTTATCTGGTACATTGTATCTGTCTATCATCATCAATTCACAATTGCTGACAATTCTGCTGAAGATTACTGGCTGAGTACCCATTCTGGCCAGGTACCCGCTCTCGCCATGCACAACTTTTCTGCTAACTAAAAAGGGTCAGTTAGAATTGTAATAATTGCTTGAAATAATCAAGTATAAAACTTAACAGGGAACCAAAACTTTCACAAAAAAATCTTAAAGCTTTTTGTAGAAACAGCAAGTGGCAAGATTGGGTACCTGGCAAGAATGGGTTCTCAGCCAGTATACTTACCATAACTAAATCTGTAAAATGTAAAGGCTTTTCCATGTTCAAAAAGAAGTAAAACAGAACAGCAGGATGGACGATGTATGCACAATACGTCAATCTACCTAGAGGTGCCCAGACTTTCCATGATAGGAAACTATTTACTGGACCTGAAATTAAATGTCCACAAAGATTATCAATAACGTATATGTAAGCTTATTTTCATTCTGCCGTGTAGAATGTAAAGTATCTAAATATACCTGTTGTATTTCTACCTTGCCGTTAATTCCATGATAAGTACTAATTATTGTATTTGAGTGTGGTGGATATATTACCCTAGGGATTTTTATCCAACGGAATGAAAGGTAAATTCTGTTACACATCAGTTGGTCTTCTTTTTCTGGTTCTGGAAGGACCATCATTTGATATTTAGTCCAGTTGCCCCTAGCTGAGGACAGTAGAGCTGGAAATTTGGGCTGTTTTTCTGTCTCTCTTGTGTGATTTTTAGTTGGTTTTTCATTTGTATATCCTTTTAACCTTTTGATTGAGGCATATTTTTACCATTTTTATTTGTTTTTTATTAAATATTGCAAGAAATACTTTATGGTAATTATTGTTTATTTACCTCCATATCCAACTGCACAAACAAATATAACCCAAGCTAGAGCTATACTCCAAGCCATTCTACTGAATCCTATATACATATAACTCTCTGCTCTACCACCAGAACGAGTGACGGGGAAGTCTTTATAATAACTATACAGACCATATATTACTGATACACCAATTGCTATAGCAACACACCAACCAATCAACAGCTTTAACTGTAACAGAAAAAATATTTTTTATAGAGACCTCTTTTTAGCTCACCTGGCCTAAAAGGCCATGTGAGCTTTTGCCATCACTTTGCGTCTGTCGTCTGTCCATCCTTCAACAATTTCAAAAATCTTCTCCTCTGAAACTGCTGAGCCAATTGTAACCAAACTTTGCCTGAAGCATCACCAGGGTATGCAGTTTCAAAATTGCGTTCGATTAGTCCGAAGACCAAACAACATGGCTGCTGTTACTAAAAATAGAACATAGGGGAAAATTGTTGTTTTTTGCAAATAACTCAAATACCGTTATAGATATTAAAAATCTAACATAGGTAAAAGCGATCAGCATAGCAAAATCTACCTGCCCTGCAATTTTGAAGAAAATCCGAAAAACCGGTCTTGGAGTTATTGCCCTTTTTCCGTAAAATTTTCAAAATTTGTGCATTTTTTATTTTTATTTCAAAAAGTGTAACAGATAGCGGTCAAGTGTATATTGCAAAAGAGGTTCAGTATATAGAGATCTACAAACCCTGAAATTTTGAAGAAACTCCAAAAACCCTTGTAGGAGTTATTGCCCTTTTTCCCGGAATTTTCAAAATTTTCATATTTGTTGTCTTTTATTTCCAAAACTAAAGAAGATGAAGGTTAAGTGTAAATTGATAAAATGTTTGCCATGCTGTGTGGATTTCAAAACTGGTGTTTGAAATTGTTTGTTGGCCGCCATTTTCAAAATGGCCGCCAAAAAAAGGCGGGAAAATTCAACATTGTTCGATTTCAATGAAATTTGGTTTCCAAATAGATATTGATGTAGTGACTTCAAAACTGGTGTTGAAAAGTGTTCGTTGACCACCATTTTGAAAATGGCCACCAAAAAAGGCGGGAAAATTCAACATTGTCCGATTTCAATGAAATTTGGTGTCCAAATACATGTAGGAATTAATGTTGCAACTTCAATACCGACGTTGAAAAATGTTCGTTGACCGCCATTTTCAAAATGGCCGCCAAAAAAGGCGGGAAAATTCAACATTGTCAGATTTCAATGAAAGTTGCTTTCCAAATAGATATTGATGTTGCAACTTCAAAACTGTTGTTGGAAAGTGTTCATTTACTGTCATTTTCAAAATGGCTGCCAAAAAATGCGGGAAATTCAACATTGTCTATTTTCAATGAAAGTTGGTTTCAAAATAGATACTGATGTTGCAACTTCAAGACTGTATTTGAAAATTGTTTGTTGTCTGCAATTTGATGTCTCATTTTGAAAATGACAGTCAACAAACAATTTTCAACAACGGTTTTGAAGTTGTGACATCAATACCATTTTAGAAACCAAATTTCATTAAAATCTGACAATGTTGAATTTTCCCGCCTTTTTTGGCAGCCATTCTGAAAATGGCTGTAAGGGGACAAATTTTAACATCAGTTTTGAAGTTGCGACATCAATAACTATTTGGAAACCAAGTTTCATTGAAATCGGACAATGTTGAATATTCCAGCCTTTTTTGGTGGCCATTTTGAAAATGGCTGTCAACGATTAATTTTCAAAACCAGTTTTGAAGTCGCCACAGCATTGCAAACATTTTATCAATTTACACTTAACTTTCATCTTCTATAGTTTTGGAAATTAAAGATGAACAAGATGTTTATGTGAAACACTACATATGCCCCTAGATTCCGATTTTTACCCCTTTTTGACCCCTATGACTGATTTTTTTTTGCATATTTATGTTCCTCTTGACTAGACCTATACACTTGCCAAGTATCAAAAGTCTACCTTATATAGTTCAAAAGTTATAGTCAAGGTTAAAGTTTAGGATGCACAGACAGACAAACAGACAAAAAGACAAACAGACAGACAGGACAAAAACAATATGCCCCCGATCCTCGATCTGGGGGCATAAAAATATGAAAATTTTGAAAATTCTGTGAAAAAAGGGCAATAACTCCTACAAGGGTTTTGGGATTAACTTCAAAATTTCAGGGTGGGTAGATCTTGACATGTTGAACATTTTTGAACATTTTTGCAATTTAAAGTAGACTTCTATCTCTTATAGTTTTTCTGATAAAAAATTAATAAAGTTGAAATTCTGAAAATTTTACGGAAAAAGGGCAATAACTCCAAGACGGGTTTTTGGATTTTTTTTTTCAAAATTGCAGGGCAGGTAGATCTTGCCATGCTGATCATTTTTACTTGGTTTTCGAGTTATTTGCAAATAAAGGGCTACGCCAGGTGCAGCATGATACGAACGCAGCTGGTCGTCCACTGAAATTTGAAAAAGTGTAATTTAAAGTGAGTATGGACATAAGAAAGAGCTTGACACAATAATTAGATGGACGCAATAAGGAGATTGACCCAGTAATTAGCTGGACACAAACTAGGGAAAATAAAAATTAGCCCTTATGACTCCTTATGATTCCTCTTTGACCCTTTATAGCTCAGAAACGGTAAGAGCTACGCCCAATCCATTGACATGCTGCTGAAAGCTTATATCAAGAGAAATCAAAAGAAAAAAATCCCATCGAAATGAGATGAAAAATAAAAATTTTACGTAATCTGTAAATTTATGATTTTGGTCCTCTTCGGCCCCTCATAGCTCGGGAATGGCAAGAGCTACGCCAAATCTGTTCAAATAGTACTGAAAGCGTACATCAAGTAGAATCCAAAGAAAAAAATCCCATTGAAATCCAACGAAAAATAAAAATTTTAGGTTATCTGTAAATTTACGATTTTGGCCCCCTTCGGCCCCTCATAGCTAGGAAACAGTAAAAGCTACGCCAAATCCGTTGACATATTGCTGAAAGCTTACATCAAGAGGAATCCAATGAAAAAATTCCCATCGAAATCCGACGAAAAATAAAAATTTTAGGTTATCTGTAAATTTACAATTTTGGCCCCTTCAGCCCCTCATAGCTCAGAAACGGTAAGAGCTACGCCAAATCCTTTGACATCGTACTGAAAGCTTACATCAAGAGGAATCCAAAGAAAAAAATCCCATCGAAATCCGATGAAAAATAAAATTTTTTGGTTAACTGTAAATTTACGATTTTGGCCCTGTGTGTAAGGAAACAAGTGACCAAAAATCTAATAGTAGAGTGCTACAATAATTTTTCATAAGGAATCCTTTGGAAAAAATTGCATCAAAATCGGACTAAAACTAAAATTTTTTGAAATTTGCCTCTTTTGGGCCCCATTTATCTCGTGAATGGTACATGCCACGTGAAATCCGTTGGCATACCTCAGATTGGAAATTTTCTAAGGAGTTTACTGAAAGAAACCCCATCAAAATCTGATAAATAATAAAGATTCTACAGTAAAATATGTGAAAACAACCAATTTAACCCCTTTTGGCCCCTTTTTCTAAAACGGGCGAGGCCAGGAACATGAAATTATAGCCTGGGCTACAGCATGTACCAAGAAACATCATACTAAAATTTGAAAATGATATGTTCACTGGAACTAAAGTTATGCTGTCCACAGACACAAAAATACCCAATTTTACCCCTTTTTCTGAAACAGGTGGGGCCATAAACCTGAAATTAAAACCCGGGATAGCCAATATGCCCAGAAACCACATACTGAAATTTGAAGATGATCCGTCCACTAGAAACAAAGTTATGCTGGGCACAGACACCAACGCCGATGACTGCGCCATACCATAATACGACAGCAAAATTTTTGCGGTCGTATAGAAACAGCAATTTACCCCTATGTTCTATTTTTAGTAACAGTGACCATCTTGTTTGATCTACGGACTAATCGAACACAATTTTTTAACTGCATGCCCTGGTGATGATCCAAGCCAAGTTTGGTTACAATTGGCCCAGCAGTTTCAGAGGAGAAGATTTTTGAAAATGTTGACGGACAGACGGACGACGGACGACAGATGACAGACGACGGACACAAAGTGATGGCAAAAGCACACATGGCCTTTTAGGCCACGTGAGCTAAAAAAAAAAAAAGATATGTTTTGTGAAACACAACACTTAAGTAGCAGTAAAACAGGTAATCAATGATTACATAGTTCGCTGTGTTATGGCACATTGTCAAATTTTGCCTGGATGTCGACATCACAGTTGCATGCATAAGCAATGTTACATGATTATACCATGTATAGTGACTGAGATCTGAACTTGTCCAAAAACTTGAACATTAATCACTCATGCATAAAACATAAGTCAAAATGACCTACTTTTGCCTGGATGCTGATGTACCATCAGGGATGCATGCCTATGCAAGGTTACATGATCCTACCATGTACATTGACTGAGATCTGAACTCGTCCAAAAACTTGAATGTAAATCAATCAAGCAGAAAATATGCGTCAACTGATCTAAATTTGCCTGGATGCTGATCTATCATCAGAGATGGATGCATATGCAAGGTTACATGATCCTACCATGTATAATGACTGATATCTGAACTCGTTCGAAAATTTGAATGGAAATCAATCAAGTGGAAAATATAGGTCAAAGTGACCTAATTTTGCCTGGATGCTGATCTACCATCAGAGTTATATGCATATGCAAGGTTACATGATCCTACCATGTATAGTGACCGAGATCTGAACTTGTCTGAAAACTTGAATGTAAATCAATCAAGTGTAAAATATAGGCCAAAGTGACCTAATTTTGCCTGGATGCTGATCTACCATCAGAGATGCATGCATGTGCAAGATTACATGATCCTATCATGTATAGTGACTGAGATCTGAACTCGTCCCAAAACTTGAATGTAAATCAATCAAGCGTAAAATCTATGTGAGAGAGACCCAATTTTGCTGGAGGCTGTGAGATAGCCCAAGATGCACCAGCATACAAAGTTTGATGACCCTACCAAGGCTACCATGCACAGTTGCAGAGATATATGCCCAAATGCGGACGCTGACATAGACGTAGATGCCGACGCGGATGCAAGGGGTACTCCAATAGTCCCCCGCAACATCGTTGAGGCGCTAAAAAGAAATCTTAGGATGAATGGTAATGTATGTGCTTCTGAGAATATACTACATATTTAAACATTCTGATATAGAATGAAAAGAAAAAATTCTTTGAATGTGTTTTAATAGGGGAAAATGTTAAACTATTTCCCCACTTGGCCATCATGAATGTAGTAGGGACCCTCCAGATATTTTTTTTTTGGAAAGAACCATCTAAGGATAATTATTACAAAGTTTTGTTTTGATTGGATTAGTTGTTTCATAGAACAAATTCTTTAAATGAGTTTTCCCAAAGGATATTCCCCACTGGCAGCCATCTTGGATGAAGTAGGGACCTGCTGGATATCTTTTTAGAGGCCTATCCAAGGACCATTGTGACTAAGTTCATTTTAATTGGGGCTAGTAGTTTCAATAGGGTCGAATGTTAAATTATGTTCCCTGCTTGTGCCATCTTGTTTGGAGTGCCAATCTAATTTTGAAATAATACCACCCAATTACCCTTGTGACTAACTGTGGTCCCAAATTGGAGAATACTGTACAAGTGGTTATTTTCGCGGGACGCAAAATTCGTGATTTCTTTGAAAATCGATGGACTTTATTTTCGCGGTACTCAAATTTTCGTGATTGCTTATTATTTACTGTATAAATCTCGTATAAATAATATTTCGTGGTATTTAATTTTCGTGACTTCAAAATGGTCGCGAATAAAGCGAAAATTAAGTCCTCACGAAAATAACCACTTATACGGTATCTTTGCAAGAAAAGTTTTTACAATGTATGATAGAAGACAAATGTCAAGTGATAGTAAAAGCTCACACTGGCTCTAGTCAGCAGAGGTAACAAAGGGTGTCAGATATCTATGGTGTTGTAGTTCAAGCCACTAAAGTTTCACTGTCTATACTTCAACACTATAAGTATGACCAGAGTAACTTTTCCTACCTTTCCTAATCTAACTCTGTTGTTGTTTATTGCCAACAAATATCCTAGCCATATTCCTATAAGGTATGGAGCTATCCTTGTGTAGGGTTTGTTGTATAACGGTGATGATTTGGCATAGCTTTCATCTGTATGGTTCAATGGCGTATTTCTGAAAGTTAAATACATATATAAATATTAATTATTCAATAATACACAGTGGGACCTGTCTAAACCTGAGTAAATGTAAATAAAGGGCTACGCCGAGCGCAGCATGATACGACCCCAGCATGTCGTCCACTGAAATCTGAAAAAGTGTAATTTAAAGCGAGTATGGACAAATGAAAGAGCTTGACACAATAATTAGAAGGACGCAATAAGGAGATTGACCCAGAAATTAGCTGGGCACAAACTAGGGAAAATAAAAATTAGCCCTTATGACTCCTTATGATTCCTCTTTGACCCTTTATAGCGCAGAAACGGTAAGAGCTACACCCAATCCATTGACATACTACTGAAAGCTTACATCAAGTGGAATCCAAAGAAAAAAATCCCATCAAAATCCGATGAAAAATAAAAATTTTAGGTTATCTGTAAATTTATGATTTTGGCCCCCTTCGGCCCCTCATAGCTGGGTAAGGAAACAAGTTACCAAAAATCTAATAGTAGAGCGCTATGTAAATTTTTCATAAGGAATCCTTTGAAAAAAATTGCATCAAAATCAGAATAAAAATAAAAAAAATAAATTTTTGAAATTCGCCCCTTTTGGGCCCCATTTATCTCGTGAACGGTACATGCCACGTGAAATCCGTTGCCATATGCCAGATTGGAAATTTTCTAAGGAGTTTACTGAAAGAAACCCCATCAAAATCCAACAAATAATAAAGATTCTACAGTCAAATATGTGAAAACACCTAATTTAACCCCTTTTGGCCCCTTTTTTTAAAACGGGTGGGGCCACAATGACCAAAACTTACCCAAGCATTCCTTTTGTGCCAAGGAACATTGTGTAAAAATTTCACAAGGATTGATCATCTGGAACTTAAGTTATTGGCCAAAAACCAAAGTGTCTACAGACGACGACAACGACAACGACGACAACGACGACGACGACGACAGCACCATACCATTATATGACCGCAAAAATTTTTGCGGTCGTATAATAAAAAACCATGAACTATGTCGAAAGTTTATATAATCTTCTACTGAAATGCAGGAGTCAAGGTACACGTATGAGCACTTGAGTTGCTGCACCCCATGCAAAACAAATTGCATCATTTTGTACCACCATCACATTTTTTTTTCATTTTTTATGCAATTAAAAAATTTTCTCTTCAAGAAAACTATTAACTTAATAGTCCAGTATTAGACTTAACATCATTTTCAGCAGCATGTAAGCATAACTGAGAAAAAAAAGACAACTGAATCCTGCTGTGCACAAAAAGTTGGTCAGTCTGTCTTTAACAGTTTGCAGGATGCATATTTCAATGTATTGTGTAAACATTATTTATTGAAAAACATAAAAACAAAGTAAATTCTAATTCATATATATCAGTCACATTCTGATATTATAAACACAAAGCACCAGATCTCTCCATATACATACTAAAACTTTTTATAGGAAAATGAAAGACAATGAAATACCCTGTAACCCTTTCTTATTAAAAATGGACATACCAGTCTTTTTGTCGGGCAACGGAAGACAGCAGTTATAAGAATACTTTGTCAGTTAATTTTATGTTTGTTGACAACCCCAATCCATGCATAAAAGAGAAGATACATTCCTCTCAAACAGGTGCTAGGGGCTGTCTTGAACTTACTATGACGTATGAGCATAGCTCATTGTTGAAGGCCTCATGGCCTAAAAGTGTTGTTTCTTTGTTTAGATTAATCATGAATTTGAAGAGACTTTGTCTCATGTGCATTTACTCCATATCTCTTCATTGTTAATGTCAGGAAAATCTTCAATAAATCTAACCGACTCCCAAAGATTAACATACATGTAATATAGAAAAAAGAAGGGAAACAGGGAATGTGTCAAAATGTAATATGCATACCTACATAAGAAGTCTGGCTAATACATATTAGAATTCATCAAGCTTTGTAGGCCATTAAAATGAAAAACAAAGACATATGCAAAAGAAGAGGAGTGGCTGTGGTAAGTGGTAAGGGTGACTACTGTTTATATTTACGTGATACTTACATGCCGGGTAGTCGCATCCCATAATAATCAGCTGTCACTATTCTTGAAACAAAACATCCAAAGAGAAAGAATGCTATCAACCCATGTCCTATAAACTTTTGTCTGCAAAATACAACAGTATATTGACTCATTTTGAATTCTTAAAAGTAACTGTATATCTAACGAGTGTTCATACATGCAAATATGTGTCAAGTATGATGTGTAAGGACTTATCGAAAACCAATCCTTTTATACAGTACACTTGACTATCGGTTTCTCATCCTTGCTAAATGATTTAAGTAGCACATCCTAATTGGTTTATCTCTAAGCACAAAAATTATACTTTTTTTTTAAATTAGAATTTGATTAATCAAGTCTTGGAGTGTCAATATTCTGTCATAAATGGGTTTTCAATGTCAATAGACCATATCCGAGTTCTGATATTCAGATTCACCAGTTGTTGTTTGTCAGCCCTAGGTCACAAACATGTTTGCCCATGTGACCAATAATGCACTTAAAAAACATAATTTCATGACGTTTTAGGCTCTATGTCATCACGTTTTCTATACTGTGACTTGATGAAAAGTGGTCTAGTGAATCCTGATACCACAGCTCGGATATGGTTTATTGCTGACAAGTTAAAGATATGGATATCCATCACTTGTGTAAGCAATTCAAAATCTTTTTCTCTCATTTGACAGTGATCAAATTAAAAAAAAACTAGAGGTACTGCTGAATGCAGGAGGGCCCCGCAATAGGCAGTCACTTCCTTTGTACCAAATTATCAACATTTGTTTATGAAAATATTTTAAAAAAAAGTTAAAAAGTATCGGCAAACAGGAAGTAGTGGCACGGCAAACCTGAAAATACCTTACATGATAAAACTAATCATCATGAAGCTTTACACCAAATATCAAATCATTCCCAGTTGTAGAGGCCAAGAAAACTTTGACGAAAATTTTCATCCATAGAGTGGTATAATAAAAAGTTAAAGTTTCGGCAAACAGGAAGTAGTGGCACGGCAAACCTGAAAATTGCTTACACGGTACAACTCATCATAAAGCTTCAGACCACATATGAAATCACTCCCACATGTAGAAGCCCAGAAAACTTTGACGAAAAATTTTCATCCATAGAGTTGGTCTAATAAAAAGTTAAAAGTATTGGCAAACAGGAAGTAGTGGCACAGCAAACCTAAAAATTGCTTACACGGTACAACTCATCATCATAAAGCTTCAGACCAAATATGAAATCATTCCCACATGTAGAAACCCAGAAAACTTTGACGAAAAATTTTCTTCCATAGAGTGGTATAATAAAAAGTTAAAGTATCGGCAAACAGGAAGTAGTGGCACTGCAAACCTGAAAATTGCTTACACGGTACAACTTGTCACCATTAAGCCTCAGACCAAATATGAAATCATTCCCACATGTAGAAACCCAGAAAACTTTGACGAAAAATTTTCATCCATAGAATGGTATAATAAAAAGTTAAAAGTTTCGGCAAACAGAAAGTGGTGGCATGGCAAACCTAAAAATTGTTTACATGGAACAACTCATCATCATAAAGCTTCAGACTAAATATGAAATCATTCCCACATGTAGAAGCTCAGAAAACTTTGACGAAAAATTTTCATCCATACACTGGTATAATAAAACATTAAAGTATCGGCAAACAGGAAGTAGAGGCACTGCAAACCTGAAAATTGCTTACACGGAACAACTTGTCACCATTAAGCCTCAGACCAAATATGAAATCATTCCCACATGTAGAAACCCAGAAAACTTTGACGAAAAATTTTCATCCATAGAGTGGTATAATAAAAAGTTAAAGTTTCGGCTAACAGTAAGTAGTGGCACGGCAAACCTAAAAATTGCTTACACTGTACAACTCATCATCATAAAGCTTCAGACTAAATATGAAATCATTCCCACATGTAGAAGCTCAGAAAACTTTGACAAAAATTAGCATCCATAGAGTGGTATAATAAAACGTTAAAGTATGGGCAAACAGGAAGTAGTGGCACGGCAGACCTGAAATTTGCTTACACGGTTTAACTCATCACCATAAAGCTTCAGAGCAAATATGAAATCATTCCCACATGTAGAAGCCCAGAAAACTTTAAAAAAATTTTCATCCATAGAGTGGTATAATAAAAAGTGAAAAGTATTTGCAAACAGGAAGTAGTGGCACAGCAAACCTAAAAATTGCTTACACGCTACAACTCATCATCATAAAGCTTCAGACCAAATATGAAATCATTCCCACATGTAGAAACCCAGAAAACTTTGACCAAAAAAATTGTTGACGGACAGACGGACGGACAAAGTGAAAACTATAGGGCACCCGCATCTCGATGCGGGGCCCTAATGAGGAATTTCTTACATTTGTGAAAGACATGGGGATCACCAATGTTATGAAAAATTGTTCTGAAAATATGTCAATATTTGGGCAAACAAGAAGCAGATGATAATGGACCTTGAATGGATAGACTACAGATTCAAATCGGGGATTTGTATCTCTGACAAATTTTCTGGCAAGTGCATGTTTGCACCGATAAAAGTAAAATTTCATGCTTATGTCACTGTAAATGAATGACATAAAATACAATCCAAGTTTAAATGACAATAAATATGATGGCCATGTTCATTTTTTAAATTCACATATATGCTTTTGATAAGAACACAAATATTCAATAAAATAATAGCAAACCTTATACAGATTAAAAAAACTTCTTACTTGTGTAAAAATATAAGGAATAAAGGGCTGAGGATATAAAACTGCATGTCATTGGCTAGATACCATCCCCATCCCATGCACTGTAAAACAAAATATAAACTTAGTAGTAAGTCTTCGACGGAAGACATGTGTCGCCTGCGTAATATCACACACAAAACATAGAAAGCAGCCACAGCCTGCTAAGCTCACCTCGTTGCGCAGCATTGTAACACGTTGCACATTTCAGTAAACAGGAATGGACTATAATCATTCTTTTTAACAGATTCATTCATGCATAAATGTAGTTTACAGTCCGCATCGGAAGCATTCATTGTTGTTGTCATCCCAAATTGTATCATACATACCGATACGGTTGCTAAGGGACATGTCAGTAAGCGGGAATGAACTTTAACCATTCTACCTGACCAGGTCACTCATGCATAAAATGTAGGTCAGAGACAGCATCCTAATCATGCATTGTTGTTGTCATCCCAAAATGCATAATAGATACCAATATGATTGATGTGGGCCATGTCAGTAAGTGGGAATGGACTTTAACCATTCTACCTAACCAAGTCGCTCATGCATAACATGTAGGTCAGAGACAGCATCCGAAGCATGCATTGTTGTTGTCATCCCAAAATGCATCATGCATACCAATATGGTTGTTGTGGGCCATGTCAGTAAGCGGGAATGGACGTTAACCATTCTACCTAACCAGGTCAATCATGCGTAACAGGTAGGTCAGAGACAGCATCCGAAGCATGCATTGTTGTTTTCATCCCAAAATGCATCACAGATACTAATATGGTTAAAGTGGGTCATGTCAGTAAGCAGGAATGGACTTTAACCATTCTGCCTAACCAAGTCGCTCATGCGTAAAATGTATGTCAGAGACAGCATCTGAAGCATGCATTGTTGTTGTCATCCCAAAATGCATCATACATACCAATATGGTTGATGTGGGCCATGTCAGTAAGCAGGAATGGACTTTTACCATTCTACCTAACCAAGTCGCTGATGCATAAAATGTAGGTCAGAGACAGCATCCGAAGCATGTATTCAAGTTGTCATCCCAAAGTGCATCATGCATACCAGTATGGTTGATGTGGGCCATGTCAGTAATTGGGAATTGACTTTAACCATTCAACCTAACCAAGTCACTCATGCATAAAATGTAGGTCAGAGACAGCATCCGAAGCATGCATTGTTGTTGTCATCCCAAAATGCATAATAGATACCAATATGATTGATGTAGGCCATGTCAATAAGTGGGAATGGACTTAAACCATTCTACCTAACCAAGTTGCTCATGCGTAACATGTAGGTCAGAGACAGCATCCGAATATTTCACGAAAGGATGCATGCATTGTTGTTGTCATCCCAAAATGCATCATGCATACCAATATGGTTGATGTGGGCCATGTCAGTAAGCGGGAATGGACGTTAACCTTTCTACCTAACCAGGTCGCTCATGCCTAATATGTAGGTCAGAGACAGCCTCCGAAGCATGCATTGTTGTTGTCATCCCAAAATGCATCACAGATACTAATATGGTTAAAGTGGGTCATGTCAGTAAGCAGGAATGGACTTTAAACATTCATCCTAACCAAGTCGCTCATGTGTAAAATGTAGGTCAGAGACAGCATCTGAAGCATGCATTGTTGCTGTCATCCCAAAATGCATCATACATACCAATATGGTTGATGTGGGCCATGCCAGTAAGCGGGAATGGACTTTAAACCATTCTACATAACCAAGTTGCTCATGCGTAAAATGTAGGTCATAGACAGCATCCGAAGCATGCATTGTTGTTTTCATCCCAAAATGCATCATACGTACCAATATGGTTGATGTGGGCCATGCCAGTAAGCAGGAATGGACTTTATCCATTCTACCTAACCAAGTCGCTGATGCGTAAAATGTAGGTCAGAGACAGCATCTGAAGCATGTATTCCAGTTGTCATCCCAAAGTGCATCAGGCATACCAATATAGTTGATGTGGGGCATGTCAGTAAGCAGGAATGGACCTTAACCATTCTTCCTAACTGGACGTGGACGGGGTATCACATAAGCCCCCCTCACTTCGTGAGGTGAGCTAAAAATGGATAAGTTCCGTCAAACAGGAAGTGGGCATGCATAAAATCCCTTGACCCTTTTACACATTAAACGTCCCCATACTGATACTCCATGCCAAATTGAAGAAGGCTGGGACATGCGGTTTCTGAGAAAAATGCGACAGAAATTTTCAAGACTTGAAAAATATTTTAAGTTCAGTCAAACAGGAATTGGGCATGTAAGAGATTAAAAACTCTATTACACGGTATAGGTCCCCATACTGATACTCCATGCTAAGTTACAGAAGGCTGTGATATGTGGTTTCTGAGAAAAACATGACAGAAATTTTCAAGACTTGAAAAATATTTTAAGTT